>SKCR01033460.1:0-100915 GCA_019454045.1 Zanthoxylum bungeanum | reverse complement strand
ACTCTTCAAAAGTGCGGATATACGAGTCTTGTTTAGTTGTGTCCCAGACAACTATACCACAACATAGTTTCTTTTGATCAAATCAGTTCGAGCTATTTGTTTGTCATATTATACGTTTGAGATTTATTTATATTCAAAATATAAATGCTGTTATTCACATCTAATGTGTTTATCTCAATATCATCTTTATATAATGAAACACTTTGGTGTTCTAGAATATAAAGGCTCACCCGCAACGGGTTAAACACTGATATGGAGATAATGTCTCTAGTCAAACTAGTTACATTATAACAGTTTCCTAATTTTAGTACATACCTAAAGGTAGTTCCTAAACTTAGGTATCTACAGTTGAAACAGCGATTTTCATCCCGTTTCCAATTCACAGATAAATCTCAACTGAAGTCAGTATTCTGCTCATAGCAGATTCTGAACAACATTATATATTTATGTATCACACTAAGTATCTAAAATCTAATTTTAATACTAGTAGTGAACATAATATGACAAACATATTTGAAGTCAGAGCCTTGCTCGTATTCAATTCCTTCATGTCTGCTTTGTCCAAACGGCAGTCACGCTTCCGCGATCCCGTTTGCCACAATTTAGGCAGACATTTTTGAATATGTCTTTTATCTTCCCAGAAGATTATAATGATTTTGCCTTTGCCCTTTTTCACATTCCAGAAGCCTTTGGCCAAGCCTCGGGTTGCTAGAATATCGAAGTAAAGTGCGCCTTGCGCTACTTGCCTTATTGCAAATTTTGACTTGTGTCTCCTTGAGAATAGTCATTAACTCTCCAAGAGTTATTATTGCAATTTTAGTACTTCTAAAATCTAATAGATCTATGAAGATCCTTCAATTTCTTTATCATACTTTAAGGATCTAATCATTAGTTCTGATTCAGAAATTAAGGAGTCTACTGCGACAAGCTTAATGGATTAAGCACTAAGTTATCATCACATAAATCTTCCAAAGATTATGCTCTACTATTTGCTTAACTCCGGGCTTAGGCATAATATGTTATTTTATCAAATAAAGTAACTTATTAGTTTCCAGACCATCCTGAAATTTTATTCCCAATTTGAAAATTAAACCATTTAAATACATTTTCCATAGGATTATGTTTTAAATGTCAATCTTTCAATCTTATCTTGATTCTAATAGTCCAACTATTTAATCAACGATTTCGGTACTATTTATTATAATGATTACAATAGTCCAACTATTTAATCAACTATAATTAATAATTAAAATCAATTTATTGATTACTATAATCCAATTATAAAATCAATTATAAATGAATAGTTTGAATATAGTCCAACTATTTATTAAAACAACATTTAAATTTTAGTCCAACTAACATGTATTTATTTGACGAATGATATTTGTTATGAGCGCGTATGGCAAGTAATTAAACGAGTATTGCAAATTCAATTCTTGCCTCCCACTATTTTTCGGCGAGCCTCTAACCCTCTTTCGAGTACTCGGGAAACCGTGTTTCCTAGCGGGCTAGGATCCCGTTAATATCACACAATCTTGACTTTGGCCAACAAATTGTATGATAATTAACTAGGTAGATCTCTAAGATCAATTGGATCCAATCCAATTCCTAGATCCAGTAGGGGGACATCCAAGTCCGAAACATATATCTTATATATGCCAATACATCCAATGTATTACCTAACATTTTTCCTCTGAATCAACTAAGCCTTGGCTTTGGCACAACAAACTTAGTGATCCCAGTTAAGCGAGACCCATTGACCATGGAAAGCTTCGTAATCAATGTCGATGGACAAGAAGTGGTCTTGACTTTGACCAACAAACCACAACTTGGACAAGACACCAATATGGAACAAAGCTCTCGTGATTCAAACACATCCTCGACGGACAAAGGTCTTGACTTTGGCCAACAAGCCAATGCCAGTCTCGGATCTTGAGTGAGAATCACTCAATGGAAGGAAAAACGCTTAATATTTTACGAGGGTTTTTCTAGTGCAAATTGGCAACTAATTTATTATCTTTGTTAAGGTCTCATCGTCATACACCCTTAAACATGCATTCTAAATACATAATAAGTGTGTATAATAAAATAATAATGATATGCAGATGGATACTTTACACATGATCCTAGATCAAATCTCTCCCTTTTATCTCTCCCGCTAGCACAAGTATTGCTTCTACCCGTTACACTACACTTCTAAAGAAACCTCATTTACATTGAGGGGAATATGTGAGAAGAGAATACAAAGAATAAGGAGGTAATAAGGCTGGACACGCAAGTCCAATTTAATAAATCAAATTTATTACAACAATTTCTAAAATTGTCACACCCATCTAATATCCATATGATATACATTATTCATGCATCGCAACCATGTATTCACACAAGCATGCTATCAATCAATCTAATCAAATTAATTAATCTGATAATTAGTGACCATCCAATGTTCAAACAACGATTTGATTTTGCTCGAGTCAAACTCGTTTTTGCGAATAGTACTACTCAAATTACAAATTCTTGAATTAATTAAACTACAAAATTAAATCCAATTTAATATGTATTTGATTCTAATCCACTATTTAATTCCAAATTAAATATTACACTTTATTTAAGAACCTATACGACTTAAATTCCAAATTTAATCTTACGGGTCTCAAAGCCCGATTAACGTCCAACGTCAATTTAATTAAAGTCCAATGGGCTTTTAATTAATTTATTAAGGCGTGGACTTTTGGTCAACTCGGGTCGAACCCAATAACCAAAGTCCAATCCGGGAGTTACCCCATAAGCCCATAAATCAATTTAGGCCCATTAGGCCCAATTAAACTTTAAAGGTCCATTAGTCGCATTTGGGCTTTATGGAAGCGGTTTTGGGCCTAATTGGATCCAACCAATTAACCTAAACCCAACTTAGTACAACCAAGCCCAATAAGCCCAATAACAACTTTAAAAGCCCAATTTAACAAAATAGGCCCAAATAATTAAATAACCAAATTCCAAATTACCAATTTAATTACCTAAAGTGTGTTACACAATTATTACCCAATTAACATGTCAAAACATCAATTAGCCTAATTAATCATGCTCTTGAATATTAAATCATGTCCAACATAATTTAACAAAAATTAAACCCAAATCACATGCTATAACTCTCGGCAATATAGGGATTTTCATATCAATTCCGAATTCAATCCAATCAAATCCAAATTAACATTAAATCCACGTTTCCAATTGATTCAAGTCATCCAATGATCGAAAATCAAAAAATCACCAAGACCATTAGGGCTATTGACTTTCAGCCAACTCAAATATTTGGGGAAAAATGATCCAATCACAATTTATTCGAATTGATCAAATCAATCCTCAATTAAACATGTTATAAGCATACTCAAACATCCAATTCATTCAAATCATGCTCAAAAACATTTTACCCAATTTTAAGCCCTAAAATATTTTCATGCTTAACCTTGCTCTGATACCATTGTTGGAAAATACTAAGCATCCCAAGATCATTTCAAGCATTGAAAATAAGTGTGAATACAACGAAGGAGTTGCGGAATACTCACATCGATCGGTTGAGCGACGCGGGAGGCAACAAAAACGTTTTCTATCCTCTGTAACTGCTCACGGCAGTGAGCTGCTATCCTCTCCAAGATTCGGCCATTGTTGCTCCTTGAACAAGCTCCAAGCTTCGTCAAATGATTCCAAGCTCATGGGTGGACTTCCCTATCACCTTCGCATGTCTCTAGGAGTGCTAGCTCTTGATGATTTTGCCACAAAATCATCGCACTTGTGCTTCCTTTGCTCACGGTTTCTGGGCAGAAACTAGTGAAGAATCAACCCACAGTAGGCGAGAGAGAGGAGATGAAGAAGAAAGAGAGAGTTGTTTTGTGTGTTGACTAATTGATTTTCAAAAAATCAAATAACATTATATCACTTTTTTGATTTTCAAAATCAAGCCATAAATGCTTGCCAACCACACACATCACTCCATCAATCCATCAATCAATGAATAGTGACTGACATCAATCACTCAAAGTGAAAGACATCTATCACTTGATTGACGAATGATGTGACGCTAGTTGCGACTAGCGATTTGACGCTTGATTTGACTTGCGTGCCGCACTCGAATTCGAAATGCAAATGCGCTCGCAAATAATCCCGGGCTCGGGTTCGCTAATTCCAAATTAATGAATTTTCCGTTGCGACGCAATAAATATAATTTAATTAAATAATCATACCTAGCATAATTACTATTCACATCGCTAACGAATTAATTCTAAATTAATTCGTTCGCCCGAATTAAAATCTAATTTCAATTCCGCGTCGAAATCCAATTTCGTTAATATATCAAATATATTAATTTATCGATTAATTCCAAATTAATCGTTATCTCTCTTTAAATGATATTTTATCCTAGATAAAATATCTCCGCAATTAATCCCAGATTAATTTTCTCTCTCTTCTAATTAATCCAAGATTAATAAAAGTGCGAGTCATACGTCATCGGTGAATCTTCGGGAAGCGACCCATGAGATCTCCGGATATGTTGGCAGTAAATTCAGTCGTCAGAATATCCGAACACGTAAGTACCAAGTACTACGTTTGTACCGATTTACAAGACAAGGTTGGCTTCTAGCAAAGCGCCATGCCTACCCAATTCTCCAGAAATATCCTTACAGGAATAAGGATCTATATCAGGCGTAGTATACGTAGTATACGTAGTATTGCGTATTTCGATCCAGTATCAGATGATCACATGCAAGGCCTGGGGCTAGTACAGTGTTTGCCCCGTACGAAGCATATATCGGATTACGAGCAACTAGTCTCTTTAATATCGGATAATCATGACCAAGTCATATTATCCCGATGGTTGCAACCTTTTTAGAGAACCAGTTCTGTATCCCTGTGCGATCATCAACTCCATATGACTGGAGTGACACTTCTGTCTTGACATCACACCCAACACCACTACGATTCTCGATATACCCATAAGAGGCATACACAAAACCGATTAAAACCCTGGACGACCGCAACCAAATTATATTGATTGTCGTAAGTATTAGCGGTGCAAGTCTCAGGTTAAGACAAATACACCTACCCTGATTTCGGACTTCCATAGATACATAGGCATACTACCAATGGAATTCCGAGGGGGTCTATCCAGAGCGTAGCTGTTTCCCGTACCATCGGTAAAACACAACCTCCTATTACACTTGCATGAGTATCATATACCCAAATATATGATAACTATGTCGTTGTGCCCTCACAACGAGCACACGTGTAATACTAGTCTTTTACGTATTTATTGATGTCCAATCTCGATAATACTCTGACTAGGGATATTTAATGATTTATCTTCGTGGACTGATACTGTCTCATATCATTCTCAATCCAGGAACAAATCATAAGGACCTCATATCATTTATATATCTTGGTGATCTAATCACAAATGATAAGAGTGCAATCTCTTTTGTCACATAGTTAATTTGTACAACAACACCATGATCTGTACAAATAGTGACGCTATGGGTCATAATTGTCCAACACGAATTTCGTCGTTTTAGCCCCGATTTGATTCCAGTGAATTCCGAAATTTTATTTATCTACAAAATAAACACAAACACATTAAAACGTTCATAAACTATATAAAATATTAAGTAAAAGGGGCGGTAAATATTGATATATTTTCCGCTCATCATTCCCAATAAACCAAATAAGTTCACAGTTGAGAGAGGTTTGTTCGATGAGTGATTTTCCCGAATTGTCTCTGGAATGAAAAATAGTCATCAACAATTGGCACTGTTTATGGGAACAGTATAAAAAATAGCAAACACATTAAGACGATGGTAAGAGATGAGAACCACATATCTTCAGAGGCTTCGACAATAGAGTGGAAGGAGAAAATGGAAGAAACCATGTGAAGTGAGAGAGGATGCTCGAAATGAAAGAGAAGCAACTCAAACCTTCATGAAGGCCATGATGGAGAAGTTGGAAAAGAATGCGGGGAAAAAAATGGAAGCGGGCCTCAGCCAAAGGAATGAGGAAATAGCAAGCGGAAAAATGATCGCTAGAACGAAGGGAGATGGAGAAAATGGGAGATGAGTACCCATAGAATGAGATCTGTAGTCATTGTCGGTGCCGTACCAGCAGTGGAGTTATGGGAAGAATAGGAAGGGAGACAAACTTCGAATTCTTCCAATAATAGCTCATGCTTCGCGGATAGTGACATGGAACGACACTCGGGGGAATAGCATGAAGCTCCCAGTTACGAGAGGTATCGTACCTGGAGTGGAAGACGAGGGGAGACCTGTGTACGTGAGCATGATAGCTCAGAGAACCAGATGATGAGTTGGTTTCGAAAGGAGATGAAAAAATGGGAAGAAAGTATGAAAGAGAGAGTATGGGGCGACCAAGAAGTGGAAGCAGCGTCCCCCTTCACGAAGGAAGTTATGGAAATGGAGTTTCCAAGAAGATTCCCTCTGCCCTCTATGGATGTTTACAAAGGGAGCACATACCCCAAGTCACATATTGAGAAGTTTGTTCTGCTGATGAAGATTCAATGAATGGCCGGAAAGGCCATCTACAAGGCATTCCCTCTAATCTTGGGTGGGTTAGTCAGCCTAAGGTTCATGAACTTGACCCCGGGAAGTGTCAGCAGCTTCTCCCAACTGAGGAAGTCCTTTGTACGCCATTTCAAAGGCCATGTGTACCGATGAAGATGATTGGGTCTTTGAGATTGATGAAGCAGGGAGACGACGAGTCTTTGAAAAGCTTTGTCGATAGGTATTATGGCCTAGTATTGGAGGTCGGGTGGTATGAGTCCTCAGAGGCGCTGGAAAGTTTCAAAGGGGCCCTCAGGCAAGGAAGATTGTGTTGACGGAATGAGAGGAGAAAATCGCCTGAGGCATCACTCCCGGATGAACCATATAGCCAAGGGAAACCATGAACTAGAATAGAAGAGCTTAGAAAATCAGTGAGATTTGGGCAGAGACTTGAGGAGACCGGTCTCGAGGCAGAAAGAGTTTAGGCTGATACCTCAGAATAATCCAACGTAAGAGAGAAGGCTACATGTTCAGGTCAACCATGTCGCCGGAGGGTAAATGTATACCCCCCTGAACAGACCACTGGCCCAGATAGTTCGGGAAATCTAGGATAAATGCCTATAGACTGAGCCCGACCCGAGAAGGTTTCCAATTGAGAATACAGACAATAAAGATTATTGTGTGCACCATAATGTGAGTGGACACACCATAAAAAGATGTAGAGACCTGTAGTGGCAGATTGAGGACTTGATAATGAACGACTATCTGAATGAGTGCATAGACCAAACGACTATGAAGGCCAAACAGCGCCGATAGCGGCAGTCGTCAGGAAGTAGTGAGAGAGCCAATAAATCAGGTGTACTCGATTGGTTTCCATAGTGCTTCCTGCTTATTATGCGCATTAGTAGTTTTTCGGGCTCGTTATTACATAGAGGGTGGAATATATAAGATTAAGTTATTGAATGAAATACAATATCAGGAGTCGATGGTTGACGGGTTTCTCCCAACCTTTGGTGCAAATGCTGAACAAGTTCCTCCTATAGAAATTGTGGTTGTTGTTCGACCTGCCAGTCTTTAGTTTCTCCAAAGAGCCCGGTTCAGAATTGTTCAGAAGAAGAGCTCGGTTCAGAAGGAAATTGTTAAGAATTGTTCAAAGATGCTAAGGAAGATATTTTCAATAGAGTCTCTCTTAGAATAACTCTCAAAGAGTTGTAAGATGGGCAGTAGATCCCCTAAATACGAATATTATTTTTCCTTTCTTAAATAAAAACTTTTTCATCTATGATTGTTTATTATTTGAATGGGAAAGACATGTTTAATATTCTTGTGAAAATACTCGTGATCGGAATGCATGAAGAGATGCAAGGCATGTGGGAAAATCATGCACCCTTGCAGCACTCCAATCCCTGGCCAAATTTTTCAGAATCGTGACTCAAAATGATGAATACCTAAACTCTTTTAATGGTACACGTTCAAACCGACAGATCCTATCTTGATCCACACTTGATTAACGAATGCATCAGTCCACGCCCAACGAACATCCAGCGGTCAGACCATGAAAGGTCTCTAACATGCATTCCATCTAAGTGTAGAGGATCACACACTAAATCAATGTTATCATATAGTTAGATGACTAGATATGCTACTCGACTCGATGAGATTTCTATTTACGCTGGTGTGCACTATCAACTATTTGGAAACGTCCAGTGAGTCCTCGAATATTCGATCCAATGAATACTAACATGTTTATATGAGCTGATTTCGCTTATGGTCCATTGGGTCTGACCATTGGAACTTCAATTCTGATATACGACAAGTGCCAGTCTGCTAGGTTATAGGAATTCGACCTTGTTTCAAAACCAATGACTAGGAATATATCTTTTAAAAATAATTTATAATAGTGATACTATCCCAGCAACAGGCCACAACTAGTGTCCAATATCAATACATGGCTATGATCACACACTAAATCAATGTTATCATATAGTTAGAGGATTAGATATGTTACTCGACTAGATGAGATTCCTATTTACGGTGCCGTGCACTACCAACTATTTGGAAGCGTCCAGTGAGTCATCCAATATTCGATCCAATAAATACCAATATGTCTATATGAGCTGATGTCGCTCATGGTCCATTGGGTCTGACCATTGGAACTTCAATGTTGATATACGACAAGTGCCAGTCAGCTAGGTTATAGGAATTCGACCTTGTTCTAAAACCAATGACTAGGAATATATCTTTTAAGAATAGTTTATAATAGTGATAATATCCCAGCAACGGACCACAACCAGTGTCTAGTATCACTACATGACTATTCTAAGGTCGATGTTATAATCAAATAATAATAATAATAATAATAATAATAATAATAATAATAATAATATATTTCATCCAGCATATTTCGAGAGAAAATAAACATTAATATTTACTATTAATAAAATATTGAAATGAAAATGTAGTTATATTATTATCTAATAATAAAATATCGTATAATATATTGTTCTGATTCACGCTCGAAACACCAATTCCAACATAAGAAACCTTGTGCACAACTGTATTTTACAAAAATACAAGATGACATATGAAAATACCAATCCATGCACTGAAAATTAGAAAATACTTGACATGTATGATTGGTTGAAACGAGAAACATGTAGCATGCATTATTATTTATGAATTTTTGGGAAGTACGATAATAAATGTTGTATCATGCACATGAGAAGGAAAATTCAGTTTTAAAAGTACTTGTATTTTTGAAATTTGCTTGGAAATAAAATTGTTATAAGAAATAATTTCCCAGAATTTGCATTAGTACAACACGTGAGTGATGATGAAGATACTCATCATCACCACAAAACCTTTTAATAAACTAATCTTCGGAGAACTTTGAAGGTGAAAAAGTGTGAGAAATCCCATTAACAAACAAAAGGATGGCTCAAGAAAGACATGATTCAATTCCTGAAACCATTCAGTGTCAAGATATGGACTTTGAAATGGTGACTCTATCAGGAGCTCAGGAAACACTAGAATAGAAGTTGTAGAGGGCAATTCTGGCCCTTGAACAGTCAACTAACGATAATAGAAGCTTGTCTGAAAGAATCAGGATTCTGGAGGGAAAGCAACCAGAATCGGTGATTGATGTCAGAGGACATGCTAAGACGGCAACTAGAACTATTGCTATCGGAAGGACCGTAGGTTCCACATTTACCGTTGCGACTCGTTGTAGTTTTTCTTGCTCCATTCCATCTAGAAGCCGAAATAGTACTTTGGGATATATTGAGGCAGAAATTGAGGGATGTGTTGGGAACGTCTGCTCATGCTTTATTGTCAAGGGTGTCCCATGACAGTGTTGCTGAAGCTACTCAGAGGATCAATACTTCTCCATTCACTCAACATATATTGAGTGTGGAGAAGCCAAAGAATATACAGATCCCCACCTTCCAGTTGATTAGGGGAAACTCGAATCTGAAGCAACATTTATTCCTTTTTCGATAAAAGATGAGTCTAGAGACAAATGAAGATATATGGTACTGTAAGGTCTTTCTGATCAGCTTGGAAGGGGAGGTACTAGATTGGATCAGATCTCTATCCCCCAATTCTATTGGAAATTTCCAGACTCTGTGTGAGAAATTATTGGCACATTATGCCAACTTCCGATGCCCCCTAAGACCATTGATAGCATCTTCGGGATGAAGCATAGGCCGTCAGAGACTATAAAAGCATTCTTGCATCGATTCAATCAAACCCCATTACAAATAAAGGATTGTGACACTAAGCTTATTGCAAAGATATATAACAAGGCCATCCGGAAGAACACATGCTATGCATAATACATAGTCAGGAAGGACTTCCAAAGTATTGAGGAAGTAAATCTCAAAACCCAGCAGTGGATAAGAATAGAGGAGGACAAAGACTTTACGCAGTTGGAGGACCAAAGGACTATTGCCATTACCGTTGGGAGATCGGCCGCACCAAAACCAAGCCAAACATCTACCCCAAAACCCACCAGAAAGAGGAGGCCGACCCCTGAACCTCTCGAAAAAAAACTCATAAACCTAACCACAACAAAAAACCCTGAACACAAAGCAAACCAACCCACACCAATGATATCCCATAAACAACAATCATGCTAATCGGTGGTACTATATGGTGACTTAGAAACCTTATAAGGAGTTATGGTCCTTGGTTTGAGTCATCATAAAGGCCTATATGCTACTCTGAGAAGCTATGGTGAGAGTCAGCACATGCCTATTAATCCCAACTCACGTGAATGAGGGTCCAAAATCATACTATATTATTCGAAGAGTAACTCCGAACATATCCGTCGAAATCCAAAAATGGACAAATAATTTCATAGAAAAAGGATGACATAAAAATTCACCTTCAAATATCTATCAAATTTGTCCCGAAAAACCGAGCGTGCTGGTTATCCGCACCGCTAGTTGCTCTAACATCCAACAACAAACGTTTGACAGCAAGCAAGAGAGCGTCAATGAGTTATTACCGATGTTGTCTTGTAATAACCCGCACGTGAAAACGATTTACTAACCGTGTGATTAGCGTAGGAGCTTCATCAGATAAATAAAAACAAAAACAAACCTATCTATCTATTTATTAATTCTCATCATCATTCTATCTCCAACCTTCCACACACGAACCGGAAAACTGAAATAAAAAAAAAAATTAAAATTTTTTTAAAAAAAAAAAAAAAAAAAGACAGAAAGAGATAAGGATCCCAAACCCTAATCCAATCAATCAATCAATCGAATTTGAGTTTCAATTATTTCATTTCATGGCCTGATTCCGTTTCTTACAATCATTTCCCAATTTTAACCCAAGGAAAAATTCAGAAATATCCACCGCGATGGCCACACCGACAACCCGATCTACCGACGACATCGTTGATACGACGCCGTTTCTCTCCTCCAACGCCACTCACGATGACATCACTCGCAGTCAGAACCATAGGCCCGTCAGGAGGCAGGGCCTCCGCGGCGCTGCTCGATTCTTACGGCGGGCCAGCAGTCGCCGTATGATGCGGGAGCCGTCGATGGTGGTGCGGGAAACGGCGGCCGAGCAATTAGAGGAGCGGCAGAGCGACTGGGCGTACTCGAAGCCCGTGGTGGTTCTCGACATCATCTGGAATTTGGCTTTCGTGGCGGTGGCCGTCACGGTTATGGTATTGAGCTGGAACGAGCAACCCAATATGCCGCTTCGGCTGTGGATTATAGGGTACGCTATACAGTGCATTTTGCATATGGTTTGTGTGTGCGTTGAATATAAACGGAGGAGGAGACGGAGAGTTGCGGCGTTTAGTTCGGTCGATGAAGGGAATTTGAATTCGGGGACAACGGGAGGCGATTCGGGGGAGTATATTTCGTTAGCAAATGAATTGGAGGAAGAAGGGACCAGGTATTCTAACTTTTCGAATAGTATGGGAATTTTTATGTGATAAGTTTATGTAATTTTGTTGGTTGTTTAGTTTAATGGGTTTAGGAATTTGTTCTTGTGTTGATCAAATTGATATTTTGGTATGTTGGCTCAACTTGATCAAAGCTGTTACTTTTCCTTTTTAGAGAAGAATTTCATAGAGGTAAGTGCCGAATGATAATAGTTTGTTGCTTATTGAACTAGCTGCTTGGCTTTCTGATTGTGGTGTGATGTTTGATCAAATTGCTGTCTCGGTTTTATTGTGGAAATATATGAGTATGACACGAATGTTCAGTTATCCTAGGTTCCCTTTGACATAATTGCTGATTTCGATTCAACAAGTGTTTTCCCTTTGCCCCCAAGGGTGTGCCTTGAGATTTGGTTGCCCAAGGTCTAGGTACGAATCCAGGGGTGCACTTCTTGTAAGAGCTTGGGGCAGCCAGGGTTTTACCTAATCCGCTTAAGCCCCGGTCAGGTGGTTTGGCACTTTGGCTGCAGGGTTTCCCAAAATTTTTTTTTTTCCCTTTTTATCCTTAAGCAATGAGTGGTAGATAATATGAATTTGAAATTTTAGTTTCTTCTACTTCATTTTGACCGTATTTTTCATCAAGTTGAGATTACTAATTTGATTGTTTGACAGAATTGAACTTGTATTGTAAATGTCATGAAACTTTTTTGACCGAGGGGAAAATTTTCTTGTGTATCTGGATGTGTGTCTGTTTTACAATGAACTTGAAGTGTTTAACAGGACTACATAAATATGGCAGAGCATCATTAACAATGATCATCAGTTTTGCTTTCATTCTTTCAGCAGTGTCGCAAAACATCTGGAATCTGCAAATACAATGTTTTCTTTCATCTGGTGGATCATTGGATTCTACTGGGTATCTGCAGGTGGTCAAGCTTTGGCACGTGACTCTCCTCAGCTTTACTGGTTAGTTCTTATCTTTCTTTTTGATGAAGTTTCAAATAGTGTTTTTGTTTGGAATCCTAACTCTGCTGTCTGACTTGCGTGCAGGCTTTGTATAATTTTCCTTGGGTTTGATGTGTTCTTTGTCGTTTTCTGTGTTGCACTAGCATGTATCATTGGCATTGCTGTTTGCTGCTGCCTTCCATGTATTATTGCAATCTTATATGCTGTGGCAGACCAGGTAGCTTTCATTTACTGCCATCCATGCTATTTCTATGTTGTCGATATTGTGTTAACTCTTAACATTATAATCTTCAACAACTCTCCCTCTCCTTGTGTGTGTGTGTGTGTGTCTGATTGTGCATTGGATCATGGGCTCAAATATGCTGTTTTAACATTAAAACCTGTATATCTCTCTCTCTCTGCATATATGTGTTTGTATTGTGTGTTTAGGCATGGAATTATGGGCTTTAATTGCCACATAATCGCCCTGAGTTCGGACCTTTTCCTTAATTGGGCAAAACCTCTGCTAATTTGTCACACATGCCAATCCTCTAGCTGAGCAGCTTGAATAAATGGAATTATTATAATAAATGCAAAATAGAGAGGAAACCATTGTCATTAGTTTTACATGCAGAAGTTGTGTTAGCTGTTACTGTATGAGGTGTATGTCTGCCGATTAGGTCATGCATGCTGGTCTCCTCACATTTTTAGGCACGGGCTGATGTTTCATCTTTGAGGCTTTTGCTCTGAGCTTAGTTTGAGGTCATGGTGGAGACCTCACAATTGCTGAAATCCTAAGCTTTGTTATAAACTTATAATTTCAAATTATCTTACTTCGCCATCTGTTTCATAGTGACTGTGGGAGTATCCAAGCTATCATGAGCACTAAGAAGCTAAACAATGACTAGCAAGAGGTTAAATAGATCAAATGGACAGGTAGAATGATTAGAAACAATCAAGAAACAAGAATACTTTTTAAGTTCAAAGTTAATTCAAATTGACCTTGTCATCACTTTCTCATCCACATGCACTTGGTTGTATTTGTATATGTTATGATGACTGGAGATGTTCTTCAAGAACGTTAAAGGCGAGGGGCGCACCGAGGTGATCAGAGCCAGAAAAGTGAGGCGCGAGGCGAGGGGCGAGAGGCGCACGCCTCACAGACACGAGGCGCACGTTTATTAATAATAATAATTTTAAATTTGTAATATATGCATCATTAACTTGTAAATATAAAAAAATAATAAATAGATAGTAATAGTGTTCTTGAAATCAGTACGCCTCTCGCCTCGAGACGCACCTCAGTGTGCCCCTAACAACATTGTGTTCTTGAATTTTTATTTTTTATTTTTTTTTCCTGAAGGCCTTTTTTGATATTTCGGTTTTTACAGTCTTCTCTTAGTTTGTATAGGATTTATTGGTCATACCATAATTGCCTTATACGTGTGTGACTGTGTGTGTGCAATTTTTTTTCATTTTATGTTTCGTTTACTTCCCCTTGATGCAACCTCTTTGATCTGTTTAACCAGGAAGGAGCTTCCAAAGAAGATATTGAACAGCTGTCAAAATTCAAATTTCGAAGAATGGGGGATAATGAGAAACTCTCTGATGATGGACAAGGTTCTCAAGGAGGGATCATGACTGAATGTAGCACTGATACACCCACTGAGCACGTGCTTTCTCAAGAGGATGCAGTAAGTTTCAACTATTTGACTTTTCTGTTTTAAAAGATTAATATCTTTATCCTTCTTTCATAAGCATGGGTTCTATTTATATATATATATATATATATATATATATATATATATATATTTTTTTTTACTTGCAATGATTGTGTTATATAATTTAGTCGGTTAACAAAAGGTCACTGTCAAGAATTTTATGCAACTAATATTGTGCTTTGATGATTTGGAGGAGTGCTGCATCTGCCTATCGTCTTATGATGATGGAGTTGAGCTAAGAGAACTTCCTTGCGGTCATCATTTTCACTGTGCCTGTGTGGATAAGTGGTTGTACATAAACGCTACCTGCCCTCTCTGCAAATACAACATTTTGAAGAGTAGTAGTAACCAAGACAGGGAGGAGGTATAGAAGAATTTCCAATATTTGTTCCTGCCCTTTATCCTGTTATTGCTTGACGGCATTTTCATGCACAGCATGTCAGTTGCTTTTTGCTGTTTTGTTGTTGTTGTTGTTGTTGTTGTTGCGGTAGTGGGACTAGTAGTTGTAGTTTCTGAATGTTTGTGGTGGCAATGGTGCCATGTTTGCGCTCACCCAGAACTCCGCCAAAGTATTGCTTTGCCCTTGGTCCAATGGGAGGGTTCTTTTAGAGAGGCTTCTGTGTGTCCCTAGTTTGGCTTCAGCAGAGTGTTTCTTCCATGATCTTCTTTAACCCACATTAATTAAGCTATTGTAAGCTTTATTACAGAATAAGTAATATAATGTTGATAAATCTTTCTTGCGTTTTCCTAAATTGGTGCTGTAGCTGCTGTTGTGTGTGTTTCAATGTTATTTTATTATTGTCATGCTCTTGTAATATAGTCTGTTGATTCGACTTAGACGTGTTCACGGGTCGGGTCGGGTTTTTTGAAATTTTGTGAGACCCGATCGGGTCAGGTCGCGAGAAGTTCGGGTCACACGAAGGTGGAACCTAATCGGGTTCGGGTCGGGTCGGCAGAATTTTTTTTTTAAAATGAATTAATTATTTTGAAATATAAATATTTGTTATTTTATATCTCAAAAATTATCATAAATATAAAGTTTTAATACAACAAAAATAATAAACAAATGAAATAAAAATAAAAACTTTAAAAATAATAATAATTTTTTTAGAAAAATAATAAAAATTTTAGAAAAATAATATAAACACTATAGGTCGGGTCGGGTCGGGTTTTAGTATCAAACCCGTTGCTCAACCCGATAATTTCGGGTTGGGTCGGGTTGAAAATTTGCAAAAACAATTTTTAGACCCGCGCGGGTCGGGTTGGGTTTTGGGTTGACCCGATCCAATTAACACCCCTAAAAATTGTTACTTTTTCACCACGTTTATAAAAATTTTGAGGACTTTTGAATATTTTCAACGCAAAACAAAAATGTTTTGAATGAAAAATCATTTTTAAAAAGGAAAGTACTTTTCAAGCTATCATCGGAAAATATTTTCTAATGTTTGGCGTATCCAATTTTTTTAAGAAAAATATTTTCTGATGATTAGAAATAGGAATGATAAAAAAGTTGGGTCCGATCTAAATCCGCGTACATCTAGGTTTGTGAAAAAAAAACTCAAATTCAAGTGGCGAAATTCTAGACCCTCACAGGTTCAAAAAAAAATTTCCAAATCCAGTCAACAAAATTCTGGATCAATGTATTTTCGAACCTAAATCAGCATAGACCAGAAGACCTGAGTTTGGAATACTCGGATCCAGAATTCTGGAACTATAATTTTTTTAACTTTATACAATATAATTGAAAAAAAAATTAAAAAAAAAATAGAATTTTCGGATCCGCCCGAATCTGGAATTATGGAACCCGAATCCAAAATTTTATTAATTCTATACAAATATAATTGAAAAAAAAAAAAAAATCATGACTTCTGGATACGATCCGCGTATACATGAATCTGGATCCACGTTGGTTAGGATTTTCAGGTTCGGGTCCATAATTTTAGTAATTTTATATAAATATAATTGAAAAATGATTTAAAAATAGGATTTCTAGAACCGGTTCAGGATATCCGAATCTGGATCCATGTGGGTCAAGATTTCTGACTTGGATTCGGGATTTTATTAATTTCATACAAAAATAATTTAAAAGTAAAAAAAAAAAAGCAATCAGATTTTTGGATTTGCTCTAGGTAAATTGGGATCCACACTAACCTAGAATTTCAGGACCCGAGTACATAATTTTATTAATTTTATATAAATATATTTGAAAAAAGATTAAAAAATAGGATTTCTGAATTTGGTTCGAGTATATTCGGATCTAGATCCACGCGGAGGTCGAGATTTCTGAGCTTGACTCCAGAAATTTATTAATTTTACACATATATAATTTAAAGTAACAAGTAATTAGATTTCAAAGAAAAAATATTCCTGAATCTGGTTTGGACACGCGAATTCAGATTCACATGGGTTTGGAATTCCATAAATGAGTCCAGATTTTTTTAATTTTATACATATATAAATGGAAAAAGATTTTAAAAAAAATCTGATTTTTGGATTCGGTTGGGTATATCTGGATCTGGATCAATGCTGGTATAAAATTACTGAACTTGAGTTCAGATTTTTTTTTAATTATTTGAAAAATATTAAAAAAAATATGGATGCGGATAATACTGAATCCATATCCACGCAAGTCCAAAATTTCGGGTCAGATCCCGTAATTTTATTAATTTTATGCAAATATAATTAAAAAAAGATAAAAATAAATGGATTTCCCGATCTAGTCCAAATATACCCAGATCTGGACTGAGTATACTCGCATCTAGGTCCATATATTTTTTTTCCCGATCTAGAAAATATTTTTCGAAAATCGTTTCTGCCAAACACACAGCTTTAATGTAAAAATCTTTTAACTCCGGTGTTTAAAATCACATAAATATTTTTCTTTCATAAACTTTTTAACTTTTGAATATTTTCAACTTTTAAAATGATATTAAATCAAGACAAAATATGGATAAGATTACTATTAAAGGATTTCGTTTTGATGTTAAAAAAAAATCAAAATGACTATCATATTGTTGCCCCATGTTAGTGTCCATATCAATGCTCTATTTGCAATTACTAATGTAAATAGAGCGAGTTCATTATTTTGAAAAATTATATTATGGAACCCAACTGATATGAGAGAGATGACATATACACCCGGCATATGATATACCACCTCCATTATTTTCATATTTCTTACACCATTGATATCCTCTATAGCCATTGGCTCCATATGCCAAGCTTCTTCTAGATTTCATTCTTTCATACTAGGAGCGACAACATGCCGATTCGGGCCTTATCTAGCTTGTCCAGGCTTAGATGATGTCTGGTTGGGTTTGACTTTTTAGAAAATTAATTTTTATTTTTAGTATTAAAAAAAATATTTTTGAATTTTTAATATTTTAAAATAAAATAAAAAGAATTTTAATACTTTTAGTTTTTTAATTAAATTTTAAAAATTTAGTTATAAATATATGTATTTAAAATTAAAAATTAATTTATATAATTTAAAAAATTATTTATTTTCCTAAAAATAAACTCAGGTTTTTTTTGCTTAAACTCGATCCGAACCCAAAAAAAGGCCTGAGGTCTGGCCCATGCTTTTATGCTATCCTATTTCATTGACCTATGAGGAAGAGGCATTCAAAGAAATTTCATAAACAATAAAGATAATGTATTAACCTAGTTGAGCCACATCAACAATAATAGTTTTAAAAGACCCATGAATTGAGATTTGTAAGATGAAACTTCACTCATCTCTCTTTAATATTGACGTGAAACTTACTTCTCTTATATTAATTGTTGATGGTGATTTTTGTGACAAAGTATTTGAACAGTGCGGCAAGGGCAGAGATGAGATTTCTCCTTTGAGAATGATAGATGTACATAAGGTATTGGTTCTCCTCGGTCAGGCATGGTGTTCGGACCTGGTTTCCCGGATCTGACCGACCAGAGGACACAATATGATTCAAGTCTCAGAGACCGACAACATCAAAGCCGAGACCGACCACTTTAGCCCGGTAGCTCGGTTCGGTACCCTCATTTCTCCTGGATTGGGATGATGAGCTCGAATATTCTGAGTCAGGTCGGAAGCAGTTGGGGTAGTTCAGCTCGCGATTTGGCCGTGCACATGAGGTCTGACGTGTGATCGGGATAGTTTGGACTTTTCCCTCTGACATGTATCACCGCTTGAGATCTTTACAGGCTGGCATCATTATTATTGAGTGTGGCAGTGTATGAAACATAGTGATGTGACAGGCAGGCAGAGGGCAGGTTTGCTTTCGGCGAGGCGGTTTTGGGGCAGAGAGCCCGTCAATCAGCCGGAGTTTCACGTGGATGACGTCATGGAAATATGGGAATAGTGTTGTTTTTCTCTTAGTATATAAAAGGAAGTAAGTCTTATTTGTCAAGAGGATAGCGAAAATTGTAAAAAAGAAAAAACTACTAGTAAAAGCATGAAAAACAAACAGCTCGGTTTTCTTTAGACCCTCCTGAAAAAACAGGTCGGCCGAGCTCGGTTTGGTAATAAAAAAACATACCCCGCTTCGTGCCCGTGGACGTAGGTTGGATTCGCTCCGCCGAACCACGTAAAACCCTCTTGTCGATTTTGTGATTGTTTTGTCTTTTGCCAAGTTTGTTTTTGGTCCCCCAGAACCAAACAAATTCACGGTTGAAGGAATATTGTCCTGGGAGCGTTATCCCGAAACTGCCCCTGGAACGGAAATCACCCGTCAACAGTTGGCGCCGTCTGTGGGGAACAGAGCAAAAAGTAACTTACATGGTAAGACGATGGCGGGAGACGGGGACCATGGGTCGTCGGAGAGTTCAACAGCAGAGTGGTTTGGGAAAAAGAAAGGAAGGATAGTGGAAATAGGAAAGGGATCGCAAGAAGAACGAAGGTTGGCGGTAGTGGGAAAGACGAGGGAAGGGATGCCCAATGAGTTAGGGAAACTATAGCTCTATTCATTGAACGGTGGAATGGAATGTAAAAACGGTGGCCAACGATCACCCATTAAGACTGAGCGATAGAATGGAATGTAACGCTCGGGGGAAGCAGACTCGGCACGCTACCCCTTGAGTACGAACAGACTCGTCCTAAAGGAGTTGTGGTAGTTGTTAGACATGCCAGATCGACGACTTCTCAGCCTCGATGTTCCTCTTCAAGTGGCAGGTGAACTAGCCGGCCAAGGGCACGAGTTCAGTGCCTATGTGTGCCTCCTGCGATCAGTGCGGTGGCCACCCAGAATGAGGGGAAAGGAGAAAAAGCCCGCGGGGCGGGCAACTAGGAGTCAGAACAGAAGGTCCGAACCGGGCCCTCCGATTTGCTCAGAAATGATTTTGGAAGGCTCAGTTTGGGGGAATCCTGTCAACACGGTCCGAAATTTCGGAATCAAGTTCAGACTAGAAGATGTGTCGGACTGCAAGACGAGAACCATAAAACTATTGTAAAAGACTCTCTTAAAATGACCCGCAAAGAGTTGTAAGAAGGGTAGTAGGTCCCTCGAATATGAATAATACTTTCTCTTTTGAATTAAAAACTTGTATATTTTACTTGTTTATTAATTGATTGCGAAAGCCATGTTCAATATTCCTGGGATGTGCTCGATGCGAAGGGGTGCTTGGTAGCGGGGAAGGACACCAAGCCCGTGGCACGCTAATCCCGGGTGTCATGATCAAACCCTCGGGTGGAAGTGTTCCGACCTAGCTCCTTTCACATTTGAGGATCCAGAACGTATCAAGGGATGAAGTACATGCGGGAAAAGCGTGAACCCCGTGTGGCACGCCAACCCCGGGTGTCATTATCAAACCCCCGAGGCCGGAGCGTTAATACCCAATGACTCGAATTTTTTAGGAACTACCTCAGGATGGCGAACACATGGAGGTTTTTTGCCCCGTGAGTTATCTGCCTAACCGAGCTCTTGTACCACCATCGGGATGGCGAACACGGGGAGGTTTTTTCCCCCGTGAGTTATCTGCCTAATCGAGCTCCTGTACCACCATCGGGATGGCGAACACGGGGATGTTTCTTCTCCCGTGAGTTATCTGTCTAACCGCCTCAGATCAGGAGAAGCATAACATGGGGAGGTTTCTGCCCTCATAGCTCTTGCATACTCCAGAGCCACCCATCATGGGGAGGTTTCTACCCTCATTGCTTTGGCCGCTCACCGATCCCTCGCCTAGCTAACCGGGACACTGAATTGTAAGGTTCAGAATTATGTTTTGGGAGGCACCAGGTAAGACGCTGCCTCGGGACCCCCGAGTTGTTATCTTTTTTGGGTCTGTGTGGAGTATGTGCTAAGTCACCTCCGATGTACTAACCTTGTCTTGTTTTCATTTTTTATTTTTGGTGATGCCCGACAAAGGGACGCCTGCGCCGGGATCCGCGGAGCCTCAGAGGTTAAAGTTCTTCCCTCGTGATTAAGTCTCATTTGTTCCACCAGCTCGGGGCTGGATTCGTTCTGCCTAGGCTATTTGTTCCACCAGCTCATGGCTGGATTCGTTCCGCCGATGTTATTTGTTCCACTACCTCGGGGTCATGTTATGTCCCACCGAGAGGCTTTTCATCGGCATGGGGTCGGAGCATCTCCCTTATGGCTGGCTCTTAATTGGTCCGGGGAGGTAACATTCCCTCGGAGCCAAGTGTTCCACTACCTCGGGGTCGAGTTACGTCCCACCGAGAGGCTTATCATCGGCATGGGGTTGGAGCATTTCCCCCATGGCCGGATTCCTATTGGTCCGGGGAGGTAACATTCCCTCGGAGCCAAGTGTTCCACTTCCTCGGGGTCGGGTTACATCCCACCGAGATGCTTTTCATTGGCATGGGGTCAGAGCATCTCCCCCATAGCCGGCTCTCAATTGGTCCGGGGAGGTAACATTCCCTCGGAGCCAAGTGTTCCACTACCTCGGGGTCGGGTTACGTCCCACCGTGAGGCTTATCATCGGCATGGGGTCGGAGTATCTCCCTCATGGCCGGCTCTCAATTGGTCCGAGGAGGTAGCATTCCCTCGGAGCCAAGTGTTTTGCTAACCCGGGGTCGGGTTATGTCCCACCGAGTGGATTATCATTGGCTCGGGGACAAAGCTGTTGGGGTTGGTGCTCAGAGCGCCAATTCGGACCGTATTTATGTCTGATTCATGAATACGAACATCCCCATTTTCCATAATATTACTTTTTTATTGGTTGCACCTCTTATTTTTATATACGTATTCGATCTAATTACTATTAGCTTAAAACTAAATTTGATTTAGTGATGTGTATATATTAGACAAAGACCTGATAATATATAATGTAGTGCGCAATTACAAAGTAGTTTGTAATTGACTTTGGGAAGTGTCACTACTAGAAATATATTATCAAATAAAGTTCCTGGTCAAGCTTTACTAACACGGGTCGATTAGTTAAATCTGTTGAGACCAGTACATGTCGTATAACGTGACTTGGTCCGATGGTTTATCCCAATGAACCATGAGTCTTGGGAGACTCGTATAGATGTGTAGGTGTTTATAGTGGATAAACATTGAACGACTCACTGAAGATTCTTAATGGATGGTACACCAATTTCAATAAGAATCTTCTCGGATTGAGTAGCATAGTGGTCTTTCGACTTGAGATACCACTGTGGATGTATGAGACATCCTCCACACTTAGATAACAGTCACGTCACCGATCTATTTAGATCAGACCTCCACCTGTTCGTTGGGTGTGGACCGATCCTCAAGATATCATGTGTGTATCAAGATAAGATCCGTCAGTTTTATGTACATAGCATATGTAGTCCAAATGTGATTAGCAATCTGTTAAATTTATGGCCATAATATACTTCGAAAGTAAGTTCCGAATATTATTTAGAGATTTTTAATGGATACGTCGACGATATTATACCTATAGAGATTTGACGTTTATATCTATATCTCTGGGATAATCCGGATACCTGTGACGGAGGGATTATACGTATGCAATGATCTCGACCTGTATGATTCGGCTAGTTTATCTGTGGTCGTTGCATTAGGGGCTAAACTGTCATTTCCTAATTAGTGTGTATTTGTGTTTAATATTTGATATTATTAAATACACATTAATTAATTGTCAAATTATGATATTTGACATATATCATTAATATATGTATTTGAGATATTTAAAGTAAATATAATATATATATTTGAGATATTTGTATTAATTAATTAATTAATTAATTAATTAATTGTTAAATGATTAAAGTAATTAAAATATAAATATCTTACCAAATGATAATGATGGGAAATGATTCACGAGTGTATATTGTTGACTTTGCTTTAAAAGAAATGGTAGTCAAATTGAGTTTGACTTCTAAGATATTTGTTTAATTTTGATTAAATTTGAAAATATCTATTTTTCTTTTTTAAGCCAATTTCGGCCATGACCTAAAATGAATATAATTGTTATATTTTTGAGTTGTTTTATTTGACTTTAAGAAAATCATTAAATGGTTTGATGATGACTTTTGCAAGTTGATAAAGCAAAATTAAATGAAATAAAAAAATATCAAGATATTTGTATATACATCACCAAATTTGTCCAAGGGCTATTTGGAGGAGATATATATTGTTTTGTTTCATTTTTAGGGTTTAAGGAGTTCATAAGTTACCAAATAAACATAATAGAGTTGAGAGAAAAAGGCTTGGAGGCTAAAGAAGAAAGCTTGGAAAAATCTTATTTTTGTAAGTTTTTCTTTAAAGTCTTCAACATAGAAAATGTTTCTACCATGCTTAGCTTCATCTTGTGTTTCTTTGATGTTGTCTCTTTACTTATAGTTTATGTTTTAATTGTTTATGATTTTGTATGAAAGATGTTTGCATGTATGGTTTCAAAGTGAGCTTGAAATGGTTTCATAAGCTCTCTTTTGATTATTTGATAATCAAGTTGTCATTCTAGAGTTGCTAAGCCACTCATTGATGACCTAGAATTGTTCTTGAGTTGTTTCATGATGGTGATACTTTTTGGTGTTGTAAAGTTTGAATTAAAGTAATGGATTTAATGGATTTGGTGAAATTGGTCAATTTGATGAAATTGTAAGATTAGGGTTCTTAACCCATTTCAAATTTGGGGCTTTTCATATATGTGATGTATTATAGTGTGTATATGATGCATATAAATTTTTGAGTGATTGGATTTGATCTTGACATGTTTTGAACATAAAAAGACCAAATTGCAAAAACTGAAAAATTCGGGGTGGTTTCGGCAATTAGACTAAAATTGGGGATTTTGTTGCAATCTGATTTTGACATGTTGGACATGTTGGAAATCATTTTAGAAATGATTTAGAATCATCCAAAATTATATTTGACAATTTTAGGACTAAAATGATCAATTTCAAAGTTGTGGGGCAATTCGGTAATTACCAAGAAATTTGATTTCGTGTAATTTTTCAGAATTTGATAATTGGGTAATTAATAAATAAGTTTATTTAATTGATCCAAGAAAAATTTTGAAATCGGAAAATTTTGATTTTCCGCGATTCCGCTGCGTTACCGGATCTACGCCCTAAAACCCCAACAAAATAGTATCATAGCGAGTCTGATTCTGGACACCCTGATATGATTATGCCTTTTAAATTCATTGTTTAATTTAATCTTTACTTGATACATGCATGTGTTTATTTAATTAGATTAAATAAAGTAAAAGCTTTTTTTTTTGCGGAAAATCTCTAATTAATAATGTTTTAAAGTAACTAGTATATAGATACTTGTTTCTTGGTTCGCCTTGTCAATACGGTTTATGAATATTTTTTCGTGACTACATCATCCGAGACCGTGCCACTACTGTGAGGGTGTAGCCGATAGAAATTTATTTATGCAGAAATGTATATTAGATACTAGATAATTCAATCAAGCGAAAGCGGAATCCTGAACGTGCCCAAGCTGTCAGGGTTACGCAAGTAGTTTGAGTTTATCATTGACGAGTTTAACCTTAATACGCCTCCTGTGAACGTGCCCAAGCTTTCACAACGAGAAACAGTCAGAACCAAAACTGGAGTTACAATAAATGTGATTGACAATCAGTTGTCTACCTGTGAATATATGTAGGCAAGACCGTGCCACTGCTGTGAGTCGAAATATATTCATGGGGTCCAATTCGTATTATGGAACTTAATTTAATTATTAAATTCTCATTTTTCGTTGAGGATTACGATATTACGTAAAATAGTGGGAGGCACTGCTAAGTTTAAAATATTTCATAACTTAAGCAGTGTCTAATATTATGAAAATTGCCGCATGTTTGTTTTCCTTAATGTATATTAGATAGAATTAAACTTTTAATTCACTGCTTACATATTTTTATATGTTGTTTCTTACTTAACTTATGGTTGCACTATTCTGGAATATGTTCCAGATAATATTAGACTAGGATATTGTTAGATTAGTCTAAACCATCGGGAACTGTTGTTCCAATTTTCTTGAAAAATCAAGATGGTTAGTGACTTAGTTACTAAGTCATGATAGATAATCTATATAGATATATGTATTAGGATATTATTCTGTAGAGAGAGAATAGTTTCATGTGCAGTAAGAGTTGACACAAATAAGTTCATGTCTCGAAATTCTTGACTGGCATTAAGAAAACCCCATTAGGTATTTGTTTATCTGATAATGACGTTTCTTAGCTTTAGTTACCTTTTGAGGTAATGTGTCTGACACAATTTGATAATTGGGTAATTAAATAAATAAGTTTATTCCATTGATCCAAGAAAAATTTTGAAATCGGAAAATTTTGATTTTCCGCGATTTCGCTGCGTTACCGGATCTATGCCCTAAAACCCAAACATGAGCATCCCCCTCATGGTCGGAATCAGAATTTTTTCTCACATCCGGATTCGGAAGAGCAAGTTAGCAAGATAAAAGCTGAAGTTATGCTAAGTATGGAAGACATGAAGTGAATCATTCAAAGATAAATAAGAGAAAGGAAATTGTAAATGTTATTACAAAAACACGTATATTGTTTGTTACACAGGGCCCCATTAGGGTCACCCTCCTTCATCAGCCCGCACATGGGCAATCAGTTCTTCTTGATCGGGTCCGGGTGGCAAGATCTCTGGTACAGGCTCGGCAAGAGGAATCTCGGCTTCAGTTTGAGAGGAGGGAGGGGCCTCGACTTCTTCTGTTTCACGCACTTCGGGGGCAGGGGCAGGAGCCTGAGGCTGTAACTCCTCGGGAACTGGGGACATGGGTACGACAGATATTGCCTCGGGGTCCTGGATCTGCTTCGAAGGAAGGTCAAGTAGTTCGCGAGCTTCGTCATCTGAAAGCTCCCCTCTGCAGAATTGGATGGCAACGTGGACATGTCTCATGTCCACCCCGGGCATCACCATTGGAATAATTTTAGCGCAATCACTCACTCCTTCAAGCTTGGCGTTCTCCAGCTCATCCTCCAGTTGGGCCTCCCGGTTTCTCAGGTCCTCCCGAGCCTGATCATTCTCTTTGATCGCCGCTTTGAGCTTAGAATCCGAGCTTACGGCCTCCTCTCTCAGAAGTTTGGCTTCCTCCTCGGCGGTCTCCATTTTCTTCTTGTTAATGGCGGAGGCGTTGCAGAGGGAATTGTTCAGCGCGGTAGCCTCAGCCGCAGCCTGTCTAAGTGTTTGAATTTCTCTCTCTTTTCTGGCCAGCTCGGCCACGGCCTGCCTCAGATCTTGATCCTTCCTAGCAAGCTCGGCCTCCCGCTCCGTAATCTGAGTTTGGAGTCTCTGCACCTGGCCCCCCTCGGATAGAAGGCTTATCAGCAAGTCCTTGTTCTGAGCCATCACATAGCCCATCTGCAAAGGGAGAAAGAGAAGGTTATAATTCATCAAGTAAAAACATAGAGCATGAACAAAAAAGAATGTTTACCTCGATGACTCGGGCAGAGAATTTTGAAATCACTTCCTCGGGGGAGATGTCCTCGAATTTTATGATCCGCTCAGGGGGCACTGTCTCGGCCAGTAATTTGATCACAGGCACCAAATGGGACGTCGCATCCCGGACTTTCTCACTAAGATCATCCACCTTCAACACTACCCCTCTTTTCCCGGTTTTGGGAGGAGCCTCAGCAGTTCGTCTCTCCCTCCGAGCAGCAGACTTCCTGGTAAGATGCTGCTCTTCTTCTCTTCATACCTCCTGGAACTCGACTACTTCATCTCCGAGCACACCAGAGAATCGTTTAGAGGGACATCAGAATCCTCGATGACCGAGCACATGAAGATGTCAGGGATGACATGATTGGTTGCCGAGGACGTTTTCTCTAAGGCTTTTGGAGCCGACCATCAACTGGTTGATTAGTACACCTCCAATTTGTAGTTCCCGGTACCAACTCGTACACTCATTGAAACCGAGAACTAGGGGACAAATATTGATGGTGATTTTTGTGACAAAGTATTTGAACAGTGCGGTAAGGGCAGAGATGAGATTTCTCATTTGAGAAGGACATATGTACATAAGGTATTGGTTACTCCTCGGCCAGGCTTGGTGTTTGGACCTGATTTCCCGGATCTGGCCGACCAGAGGACACAATATGATTCAAGTCTCAGAGACCGACAACATCATAGCCGAGACCGACCATTTTAGCCCGGTAGCTCGGTTCAGTACCCTCCTTTCTCTTGGATCGGGATGATGAGCTCGGATATTCTGAGTCAGGTCGGAAGCAGTTGGGGTAGTTCAGCTCCCGATTTGGCCGTGCACATGAGGTCTGTGTGTGATTGGGATAGTTTGTACTTTTCCCTCTGACATGTATCACCGCTTGAGATCTTTACAGACTGGCATCATTATTATTAAGTGTGGCAGTGTATGAAACATAGTGATGTCACAGGCAGGCAGATGACATGTTTGCTTTCGGCGAGGCGGTTTTGGGGCAGAGAGTCCGTCAATCAGCCGGAGTTTCACGTGGATGACGTCATGGAAATATGTGAATAGTGTTGTTTTTCTCTTAGTATATAAAGGGAAGTAAGTCTTATTTGTCAAGGGGATAACGAAAATTATAAAAAAGAAAAAAACTACTTGTAAAAGCGTGAAAAACAAACAGCTCGATTTTCTTTAGACCCTTCTAAAAACAGGTCGCCCGAGCTCGGTTTGGTAATAAAAAATCATACCCCGCTTTGTACCCGTAGACGTAGGTTGGATTCGCTCCGCCGAATCACGTAAAACCCTCTTGTTGATTTTGTGGTTGTTTTGTCTTTTGCCAAGTTTGTTTTTGGTCCCCCTATAACCAAACAAATTCACGGTTGAATGAGGATTGTCCCGGGAACGTTATCCGAAACTGCCACTGGAACGGAAATCACCCGTCAACATTAATATTATGTATTTTTTATATCATTATTAATAATTATTTATATATTAGAATAATATAACTACGTACGTAATCCAAAAATTTAATTAAAATAAGATAAAAAAATATTTTTAAATAATTTTTTATTTGAAGAATCTTACAAAAATGAGTTTATTATTTCACAACTCAATTTACCACATAAAAAACAAATAGATATTTGAAATGTAAATTTAAATGAACTTTCCAGTATACAGGAAAAGTAGAAGTCTTTGACCAATTGGTTTATCACTTATCATTGGATTTGTCAAATTTTAAGTTAACAACTTGTCTCCTTTTTTTTTAATTAAGAATATGTTTATTTCGCCCTAAAAAAATTTCCAAAAATAAAATATTTTTTATGAAAATTATTTTTTAAAAAGGAAAATGTTTGTAAGTGATTGGTTATCCCCTAAAAATATTTAATGAGTGGTTATAAATAGGGATGACAAAAGGATATATGTGGCAATTTGGGTTATGATTCATTTATTCGTTCGATTCGATTCGCTTTAAAGCGAATACGAGTTTGAAAAAATAGATTCGTTTAATAAATGGATCAATTTGATTCGATTTGTTTATTAAACGAATCATATACGAATTTAAGCTCATTGATTCGTTTATAATTCGTTTTATTATTTTCTTTTACTAGTTATTGTTATTTTACAATTAAGATTCGGGAAATTATGGCTAATTACCATAGATAAAATAATATTGTCGATATTTGATGAGATATTTTTAGTAAATATATTAATTACATATTTCATATGTATATATTTACGAAATATTAATGTAAATAAAATATGATAAATTATGTTATTAAATAATATCATGACTAAACGAATCGAATATGAATCTATCATATTTTGATTTAATTCGTTTAAGATTAGAACAAATTTGATTCTTTGATTCGTTTTGTCACCCCTACAAAAAAAGGTGTAGGTCTGGCCTGGATCCATATACATCCGAGTCTATAAAAAACAATTTCAGAGTCGAGGTCGAATTCTAGAACCTAGTTCAGCCGGATTCATATGTACTTTGAAAACATGGGTCCATAAAAAAAAAAAATTAGACGTGGATAGTAAAATTCCAGACCGAATCCACATAAAACAAAAAATACTCAGGTTTTCGAAAAAAATATGGACCTAGGTAATGAAATTCTAGACCAGCATGAATTTGGACTCGGGTAACCAAATTCCTTCTAGTGTCGCACAGATTAATACACATGTTGACGGCTGATTTCGATCTCAGGGGCAATGTGGGTTTTTTACCCCCGAGACAATCCTCCTCCAACTGTGAATTTGTTCGATTTATGGGGGGAACCAAAAGCAAATTTAGCAAAAGACAGATAAATACACCAATCAACAATGAGATTTAACGTGGTTCGGCGGATCAAATCCAGCCTACGTCCACGGGCACAGAATGGACGATCTTTTTATTTCTGAGATATGCTTCTCTGATATCTCTTGTGTTTACAAGTCTCATGGTAGTGATATTCATGCTTCTTACTCCTTTTGATTCCACTTACTTACACTTTCCCCTCTATTTATAATAGTGAAGAAATCAGATTCCTTTTCCCATAAGGATTCCTAGTTGAAAACTACCTTCACTTCCCAGATCCTATTAGGATACTGACTCATCAACCTTTCCCCATGAAAGTATGATAACTTATCTCCTTACCCCATAAGAATAGGATAATTTATCTCCTTACCCCATAAGAATATGATAACTTATCTTTATATCCCATAAGAATATGATAACTTATCATCTGGAGCATATCTCGCTATTTGGTCGGTCTTTATGAGGTCGGTCACAATGATCATCTGAACTGAGAATGCTGATATCGATCTGATAATGCCCGGTCATCCGATCTTAAGTGGTCGGTCACTGATCACCAAGTGCTCGGCCCCTTACCGTTGGCGTATGCAACATCGAATGGTCGGGCTGACATTAGTGGTCTCGATCAAGAAGGGAGTTATCCTTTTACCCATGCCGTACTGCTTAAATATCATAGTGCTTAAAAAACACCATCAACATCTATCCCCTAATTCTCGGTAACAACGAGTTTGCGAGTTGATGTCGGGAACTATAAAAAAATATGGTGTGCCGATGAATCCGTCGGTGGTCACTCCAGGAACCGCATAGAAAAATATCTTGGCTGCAAATCTGGTCCTTCCTGCCACCTTCATGTGCTCAGTCAACGAGAATCCCGAAATCTACCCGTGGAAAAAATGCTTTGCCCTTATGCTGATGACGATCGACTCGGTGGGACGTAACCCGAACCCGAGCTGAGAAGAACATTTGGCTCTGGGGGAATGTCACCTCCCCAGACCAATAGAAGGCCGACCATGGGGAGATGCTCCGATCCCATGCCGATGATAAGTCTCTCGGTGGGACGTATCCCGACCCCGAGCTGAAGAAAGACTTGGCTCTGGGGGAATGTTACATCCCCAGTCCAAAGAAGCCGACTCGGTGGGTCGTAACCCGACCCCGAGCTGAAAGAAAGACTTGGCTCTAGGGGAATGTTACATCCCCAGTCCAAAGAAGCCGACTCGGTGGGACATAACCCGACCCCGAGCTGAAAGAAAGACTTGGCTCTGGGGGAATGTTACATCCCCAGTCCAAAGAAGCCGACTCGGTGGGACGTAACCCGATCCCGAGCTGAAAGAAAGACTTGACGGCTGATTTCGGTCTCAGGGGCAATGTGGGTTTTTTACCCTCGAGACAATCCTCCTCAAACTGTGAATTTGTTTGGTTTATGGGGGGAACCAAAAGCAAATTTAGCAAAAGACAGATAAATACACCAATCAACAATGAGATTTAACGTGGTTCGGCAGATCAGATCCAGCCTACGTCCACGGGCACAGAACAGACGATCTTTTTATTTCTGAGATATGCTTCTCTAATATCTCTTGTGTTTACAAGTCTCATGGTAGTGATATTCATGCTTCTTACTCCTTTTGATTCCACTTACTTACACTTTCCATTTCTATTTATAATAGTGAAGAAATCAGATTTCTTTTCCCATAAGGATTCCTATTTGAAAACTACATTCACTTCCCATATCCTATTACGATACTGACTCATCAACTTTTCCCCATGAAAGTATGATAACTTATCTCCTTACCCCATAAGAATAAGATAACTTATCTCCTTACCCCATAAGAATATGATAACTTATCTCTATATCTCATAAGAATATGATAACTTATCATCTGGAGCATATCTCGTTATTTGGTCGGTCTTTATGAGGTCGGTCACAATAAAAATTAGTAAAAAATACAAAATATAAATACAAATAAAATTAATGTAATTTTTTTTAAAAAAATAAAAAGATTAAATGGAAAATGGAAAAAAAAAAATTAGATTTTCGATCTATTCGGACCCAGACCAGATATACTTGGGTCTGAGTTCAAATACTTTTTTTGATCCGGATACAAAATCAGATCCACCAAAACATATTCGGACTCATATCCATGCAAATCTGGTTTGCCATCCTTAATTAGATGTGATATAGAGGAAACAAATTATTTTTCCGTAAAATTGCTTATAGGTTCATATTTACCAAGTCTTTTTCCTTAAAAAAAACAAAAATTAAAACTTTATAATTAATTGAAAAACAATTTATTTTAATGAAATTTGTCGTAAATATCTCAAACTTGGTAAATAAGGAAAACACAAATCAAGTTTCCACGTGACAGTAACAAAGCACAAAGTTGTGCGACTGTGACAGTTTACCAAACAACGTTGCTGATATCTTAGCACTAGCAAGACGGATATTATGGCTCTGATCGTTTGTGAATTTTAATATGAATTCGTTCAAGATTCATTTGTATAAATCATGATATTAGAATTAATTTATTAAACAAAACTAATATAAATCACATCGAAAATAAATCATAATCTTACATTTTGGAGTAGGTAGAAACTCCGAGCAAGGAAACATTAGTATTCATCATCGTCTGAAGTCCTAATTATTTCCCCAAAAATGCATAATTTTAGCAAGAATTTACCTCAAAAAAACAAGAAAAACGAGAGTAAAGTCTCAACTATATATAATAAATAAGCCAATCTTCATTCAAATCATGATCTCTCGTGACTTTCTACGGACCATCCGCATTTTTCACCCGAGCCCGCCCATCCAACACTCTCGTCGTGCCCTTCTCTCATCCTTCACCCGCCTTCTTCGGATCAAGCGCACACTTTTATAACCAAACATTTTTGACACTTCCAGATCCACACGTGTGCCAATCAAATAACTCCACGTATCCACCTTAATTCCCATCACTTGCCGAGCTCAAGCCATGGAGGTTCCTGATTCTGATCCGTATTCCCATCCAACGGCTCTGATTTCACATCCGAGCCTGGCTCATTCTCACTCTGCTGCTGCTGCTGCTGCTGATTCTGCTCCTCTTCCTCGTCTCTCCTCGCACGCTTCGCCCCAATCGTTACACCAAACAACCTCGGAGTCAAATCCAACTCCTCCGCCTCCTCCACCTTCCCTCCTCCCTCCCCCGCCTTCCTCGCCGGCATAAACTCCATCGCTTTCCCCTCCGGCGAACTAACATCATCCAGCTGACCAGACGCGTAATTAGTCATTAAACCATGTATGTTATTACACAATTCTCTCAACTGACTCAACTCCTGATTCAATTGCACATTTTCTTTCCTTAACCTATCGTTCTCTTCTAGAAGCTCCGGCATAGTCGTGCAACTCATATTTCTGATCACGGTCGTGGACGGTGCCGGCGACGAATTAGCTGATATCACCTGCTCTTCTCCGGAGTTCCCCGGCGAATTTGACCGCGCCACCGCCGCCACCGTTACAGTCGCAGCTGTGGCAGCAGCGGCGGTCAGTGATATTTTTCGACGCTGAATGTCTCGTAAAAGACCTTTCTCACCTCTTCGGAAACAATCGTTTGCAAATTCCCATCGATCTGGAACTACTTTTCTAAATCCCTATAAATCAAATTCCGTTAATTAAATTTTAATTCCAAGTTTTGCATCTCTATAACTAATTATAACAAAAAACAAAAAATAAAAAATAAAAAATGGAAAACATTACTTACATAAGTGTTGAGCTGGCGGACGAAACTAGAGAAATTGTTGTGTTTAAAATATTTAGGCAACAAATCTCTGGCTAATTCAGCTGGTTTCCAGACTATGAAGGTCGATCCGTCGTCGTTCCACGAGATTAAATCATCAAACGAAGGATCGTCAACAAGTTGAAAAGTTTTGGTCAAAAACGGCGTCGGAAGAGATCTCTGCGAGTCTCCTCCTGTTGCTGGAGATTCGCTCGTTTGCTCAACCGTAGCCATCGGGTAAGGCCTCAGATCCCAACCCTATTAAATCTGCAACCCTCTCTTTGCTTATGCTAATTGTAACGCTTAATCTAATTTATCAAACACCATAATCAGATTCAATTTAAATCGTTAAAAAAAGATAATAACGTAAAACACACACAATAATCCTCCATTTCAATCAAGTCAGTCAAATTCAACTAGAAATTAGCATGAAATAACCGTTCTTCTTATTAATGTGGTTATAATATTTTCCTTTAGCAAAAGTTAATTGTTAATAGTATTAAATATATTTTAAAAATAAATGAAGCTTCGTAAGAAATGAATCATGGTACCTGGTGTAAAAAATAGAAAATAATATTATTTTCTCACCAACCAAACAAGGGAAAAAGAAACCAAGTGCATGAAGAAGACGAATCAATCAACGTAGATGACTTCAAAACGGAGAGCGAGCGAGCGAGAGAGAGAGGAGGGGAGATGTGTTCGTGTGTTAGGTTTTGTTGTTTCTAGAAGGTTCTGGGTGGAGTAAATTATAAGGCGGGGAAGAGAGGAGAGAGAATCGTGTGTTGGAGCAGGAAAGGGAAATTAAAAGAGGATTAAAAAAACGTGGGCCCCGCAGATAGGGAAAAGGCTAGGAAGGCACCAGAAGCGCTGAGTCTTTTCCAGAAGCTTCTTTCTCTCTCATTCTTTTTTCCTTTTTATACTAATTATTTTTAAATTATTATTTATATTTATCGGATTGCTTGACACGTGCCCAATTGATGTGGAAGACCACGCTCCGTCTTAAAGGATAAGGGAATTTTTTTTTTTTTTATTTTTTTTTTATTTTTATTTTTTTAACTGGATTATTGACTCAAGGTGGTGATTGCCTGATTGGTATTGTATTTTACTACTATGTAGCACAATTTTTACCTCAACTTAGTATATTTATGTATATTGAATTGAGTTTTATAATAAGTGTATTGTAAGAAATCTTGGAGATCATCTATCTCCACGTTAGTATGATATTGTCCATTTTAGGTCTAAATCCTCATGAATTTACTCTTGGGCTATACCCAAATGGTCTCATACCAATGAAGATACATGTCCATTTTTATATGGCCATGATCTTCCCAATTTCTAACCAATGTGAGACTTTATTTGCACACCCAACATTTCTTTTAATTTTTTAATTTGTTTATACATTATAATAAGTATTTATTGGACAATAATTTAAATATGGATAAATTTTAATTGATCATTTTTATTAAGCATATATAATAGAAAAATTATAAAAATATTAATACAATTCAACTTCAAATTCTAAGATCTCTCCTTATCCATTTGGTGATTTTGGTCATTAATTTCGAAAATTATATTATGTGCCGGGTGTATATGCCTTCTCTCTCACAGCAGGCGGGTCCCACACAACTGTGGGACCCGCCTGCTGTGAGAGAGAAGACATATACACCCGGCACATGATATACCACCTCCATTAATTTTACATTTTACCATTTATGAATTGCTTGGTGGATAGATATTGTAATTATTGTGAGATTCATAAAAATGCAAGTAAGTTCGAGAAGGTACTAGTAGAATATGATGGATTAAAATAAAAATTATTTAAATAATAATTGATCTTTTTTAAAAATGGGGTAGACAAATCCCAAACGGTTAACCCCTACCTCTAGGGAGGGTAGAAAACCATATGTGTTCAGGGTCGGTTGGGATCCATCCTAATCGGGCAGGTTCGAGGTTTTATGGGATTTGTTTCAATCGGAACGGTTTCGGGATCCCAAAATTAGGGGTGGGCATTATCGGATTCGGATCGGATCGGACCGAATCCGAATCCGATCCGATCCGAAATGCCCACGATTGTTTGATTCGATCGGATCGAATCATGTTATCGAACTCGATCCGATCCGATTCGATAATTATCGGATCGGATCGGTTTGATCCGAATTCGAATCGGATCGAATCGGACCAATTCGATCCGAAATCATCCTATTTCAGATCGGATTGGTCCGATCCGATCCGAATTCGGTGGGTTTGAGTCAAAAAAATCGAGCGGATCGGATCGGATCGGATAAAATCCGATCCGATCGATTTTTTTTTTTTTTAATATATAACGACATCGTTTTGCATATTAAAAAAAAAAAAATCGATCGGATCGGATCGGATAAAATCCGATCCGATCCGAAATTCGTCGAACCGGACCAACAGGATTCGATCGGATTTGCAAATCGGATCGAATCGGATCGGATCGGATCCGATGCCCACCCCTACCCAAAATTATAAAATTTCAAATCGAATCAAGTTTGGGATTAAGATTCAAACTTGACACTCAAATTGGGTTCGGACTCAGGCTCGGGGATCATAATCTATGTCCTAAACCCACCTCATTATCTTCGCCACCTACCTGATAATCGAACTGGAATATTGTGATTTGAAAGTGTTTGTTTCTATCAAAACCCTAAAGCAGTAACAACAACAACAACAATAATAAAATGGCTGTTTAGACCCGACTACTGTTTCGGTTCGGAACATAAATCGAATCAGAAGGAATCGTCCGATTCCGATTCCTTCAGGTTCCGGTTCCGTACGGTTTGGTTGGGGTTCGCACCCTAGCCGAATATTTGGAATTGGACGGTTTCAACCGGAATCATTGGAACCGTTCGGTTCCAATATTAATATAATAAAATTTAAATTCAAATAAATAATTTTTTTTAAAGTTCAAGCTCTTTATTTTGTTTTTAATTTAATATAATAAAATTCAATTACATTTTTTATTATATTTATTTGGTAATAATATCCAATTAAAAAAATAAAAATTATTTTCCATTTTTTTTTTAAAAATAAATGAAACTGGAACCGTCTGATTCGGTTCCGGTTCCCGATTTCATATTCTTATGGAACTGAAACCAAACCAGAATTATCCGGTTCGATTCCGATATTACAACGTAAAATCAGAAACTGGGCTATCCAATTCCGATTCGAAACCAAACCGAACCGGTGGCCAGGTATGGGGCCGTTTACCACTATGTGCGAACAGACTATCCTCTTTGTACAGATATGGAAAACGGGCCCATTCAATCCTTGCCCATAATAATGATTATTATTATTTGACTGTGCTCTGTTAATTTAAATTTTTTATTTTAACAATAATTCAAATATCTACTAGATCTACTCAATCACTTTGTATTATTATTTGACTGTGTTCTGTTAATGGAAGATAGATGAAGATATAAATATGTATTTAATGTATAAAAAATTAATTTATATTTTAATTTTAAGTTAAGAGAACCTATCTATCTATGTAAATATATAAAAACTAAAAATTATCCCTCAATATCCATATCATCTTCGTTATATTTGAGGATGTACATCTAAATATACGAGTCATTTCATCTCCATTAGGTGTCATTAATTAGTTATTAGTATTTAGTTTTGGATGTGTAATTCACATGACTTATTATTGATGATGATACATTGGTAAAAAATAAATTATTTCTATATTTTTATTATCTAATGACCAATAATCATAGTATTTCATCAACACACTGATTTAAATGGTCACATCATTCAAGAATTTTCAAAGCATTTCATAAAATTTGATTAATTTCGAAAAACTGTTATACATGGAATACATTCTAACTTTTCATATTTTTTGTTTTTAATGTTTTATTTAATATTTATGATTTTAATGTTTTATTTAATATTTATGAGTGAAAGTAGTCAATTAATTATAAAAGTGTTCATGACCTTGATAAATTTATACTTACACTAAGATTTTATTCTTCATTAATTAAAAAAAAATATAAAGTGGAATATGCTTTAAAACATATTTGTTAGTTTGAGAATATAAAGGACTTGTATTTTTTTTTTTAAACAATTATGGTTAAATATATTATTCTAATTAATTTCAATTTTTTTTATATACTATATCTATCCACAATATAACGAGTCGCACATTACAGGTCACAGATTCAAGTCTAATGAGATATATGTAATCGAGAATTTGGGTGAAAAACTATCAGTTTAACTTTTTATATTCTTAGTAATTGAAATTTGTAATTTAATGTATGTGTCATTGGGTTGATTAATTTGATTTGTGGAGAATTTTACATGATATGTGAATAATCATGTCATTAATTGTATTTAAAAAAAAAAAAAATCATATTTCCCATAACTTAATATATAAAATAAACTTTGCCTCTTGTTTCATCTTTAATCCTAAGCTTTTAAATTTTATTTCTCTGTAATATTTTTGTTATTTTTTAGTCATTTTTTGACTAATATTTAACTAAATTTTTTTCTCCATTTTACTTTGATAAAGCAAAAAATAATAATTATTGTTCACGTGAACAATATATATATATATATATATACCATTGTCTCCATTTTGGGCACTACTTTTGAAAAATATATATTTTTATTTTAAAAATACACTAAATATTAATACATATTTTTTTTTTGTATGCAGATGAAACCACTTATAGTCACAATATGACTATGCCTAAATAAATAAACATTAAGACACATACCTAATTGCTAGTCATTTTATGATTGTAGGTAAAAAAAACTACAACCATAATGAGACAGCGGTCACAAATGTGATTGTTCTCAATGTTCTTGAGGGTCGGTAATGTGAGTGAGGGTCGCAATGTGAATGAGATAACTAATGCGATTGAGGTCACAAGTATGACTATGGGTCGACAATATGATTAATGTTAATATGACTGAGAGTTAGCAATGTGACTGACATAACTAATGCGACCGAGGGTCGAGGGTTGACAATGTGATTAGGAGTTGGTAATGTGATTGAGTTATAATGTGACTCACGCTTTGCAATGTGATTTTAGGAGCGAAGCGAGGTTTGCCGCTATGCCTATGATGCGGGCGACCACGACAATGTTGGGCTCGTAGTCCTTAGAGGGTACGGATAGCCCATAGGGACTAACCAGAGAATGAATGAGTCGTCACCCAATATAAGACACTAATAATGATTTAAGGCTGCATTATACCCATCGCAAGGTACGACATTAAACTCATTTGGGTTCAGAATGGTCCCTTACCGATGCTAGTATAATACTAAGGTTTAAAGAAGGGATATACATGCTTTATAATGCAAAATCATGCAATCAACAGTTTAAACACACAAGAGCGCAATCACTAATAAAGACAGTAAAAACAAATAGAACTGGTAAAAAATACATATCCAGGAACAATAAAATATTAATAAAGTAAAATAACAATCAAACAAAACTGAGCATATATTTCATTGGTATGACTTCGTAAAAGTCTGGCCAAACATTTTTGTGCATCATTAATGTCCGGCCGGACATAGTTCATGTATGGCCCGTTGTTCTTTATGAGGTAGAAAGATAAAATAGTACAAATAACAATGATATTAATAATACAATAAGCATAATAGTAAATAAACGACTATAAAATATATCAATGGTAAAGAAAAACAATAAAGGAAACATGATATAGTACATGTCTCACCGGCCTAGCTTCGTAGAAGCTTGGCCGAACATTCTTTATGAAACCAATATATGGCCGGACTTAGTGCAAGTCTGTCCAGCTATTCGTCGTAAAACAGAAACATAACAGGGCAGAAACATGCATAGATAATAGTAATAATTACTTAATGGTAAATAAATAATTACAGAACAAAGGTAAAAACAACAAGACAATAATTAAACAATAAGACAGTAATTAACAAGACATTAATTCTATAAAACTAGCCTTTTAAAAACTGGTCATGTTGTGTTCCTAGGTCCTAACCTAGTTTCCTGGTCCTCCAAAAAGCAGGTTGTAATATCTAGATCCAGCACCGAGTCTGAGTATAGAGCTTTAGCTCAGGCCACATCTGAAGTTACTTGGATCACATCTCTTCTCACTGAGCTCCACCTTAAAATTATTTCAGTTCCCACCTTGTGGTGTGACAATCAGAATGTTATTGCTCTTACTAGCAATCCAGTTTATCATGCCAAAACTAAGCACATTGAATTGGATATTCACTTCATAAGAGATAAAGTTATTGTCAAGCATATAGTTGTCTCTTTAATTCCTAATGATGATCAAACAACATATATTCTAACCAAAGCTCTCTCATATGCTCTCTTTCACTATCTTCGTAGCAAGCTCAATGTTCAGCCACCTTGAGTTTGAGGGGGGATGTTAAAGAATATGATTGGTTAAACTAATAGTGCATCTCAGGGGAGTAGTACGTAAAAATAGCAAAGTATTTCTCTACTGCCGTGAGTCCATGAAGAAAGAGTTCACATCAAGTAGTCAAGAGCTAGCATGTAACAAAGTACTTCTAAACAAAAGTCTGTTATAGTTTGTTGTAAAAGCTTAACTGTGATTGGTGGAAGTGATTTGACAACTGGTTTGTTAGTTAACATGTTAATATAAATTAGAAAAACATTGATGTAAAAATTAGAGAAATGAACAAGCTATAACCGTTTTCTAATTATGGCTTGTTGAAGAAGTTAATAAAGCTTTCCTGGATTCATTTTACTTTCTGTCATTATCTTGCTTACCAAACACTATTTTTCTCAATTCTTTCATATAAGCTTGATCAACATTTTACTGCTTAAGATTTCTAAGATAATGAGATCAGTACTATTCAAAAATTATTTTTTGGTATGTTATGTACAGAGTTGGACGGAAGGAATTGGTTTTTCTACTTAACCTACGTATTGCGCGAGCTATTGTTAGAGATATGCCTGTTGGACAATTATGACCCATAGCGTCACTATTTGTACAGATCATGGTGTTGTTGTACAAATTAACTATGTGACAAAGGAGATTGCTCTCTTATCATTTGTGATTAGATCACCAAGATATATAAATGATAGGAGGTCCATATGATTAGTTCCTAGATTGAGAATGATATGAGACAGTATCAGTCCACAGAGGATAAATCATTAAATATCCCTAGTCAGAGTATTATCGAGGTTGGACATCGATAATGCGTAAAAGACTAGTATTACACTTGTGCGCGTTGTGAGGGCACAACGACATAGTTCTCATATATTTGGGTATAGGATGCTCATGCAAGTGTAATAGGAGGTTGTGTTTTACCGATGGTACGGGAAACAGCTTCGCTCTGGATAGACCCCTCAGAATTCCATTGGTAGTATGACTATGTGTCTATGGAAGTCCGAATCAGGGTAGGTGTATTTGGTCTTAACCCGAGACTTGCACCGCTAATACTTGCGATATTATGTGTCTTAAATGCTATGTGTCTTAAATGCTGCAGCTATCGGGATATTATGACTAGGTCATGTATATCCGATTATAGAGACTAGTTACAAGACATCCGACATGTGCTTCGTACGGGGCAGACACAATTCCAGCCCCAGGCCTAGCACGTGATCATTTGATACTGGATCGACATACGCAATACTACGTATACTACGCCTGATATAGATCATTATATTCCTGTAAGGATATTTCTGGAGAATTGGGTAGGCATGGCACTTTGCTAGAAGCCAACCTTGTCTTGTAAATCGGTACATAACATATACTAGGTACTTACGTGTTCGGATAGTCCGACGACCGAATTTACTGCCAACATATCCGGGGATCTCATGGGTCGCTTCCGAAGATTCACCGATGACGTATGACTCGCACTTTAATTAATCTGGGATTAATTAGAAGAGAGAGAAAATTAATCTGGGATTAATTACGGAGATATTTTATCTGGGATAAAATATCATTTAAAGAGAGATAACGATTAATTTGGAATTAATCGATAAAATAATATATTTGATATATTATACGAAATTGGATTTCGACGCGGAATTAAAATTAGATTTTAATTCGGGCGAACGAGTTAATTTAGAATTAATTCGTTAGCGACGTGAATAGTGATTTCGCTAGGCATAATCATTTAATTACGTCGCAACAGAAAATTTATTAATTTGGAATTAGCGAACCTAAGCCCGGGATTGCTTGCGAGCGCATTCGCATTTCGAATTCGAGTGCGGCACACAAGTCAAATCAAGCGTCAAATCGCTAGTCGCATCAAGCGTCAAATCATTAGTCACTTTGAGTGATGTGACAACTTGTCACTTGATTTGATAGATTGATGGATTGATGGAAGTGGTTGGAAAGCATTAAATGCTTTTGGCTCCAAAAATTGTATTGACTTTTGGAAATGCCTTTTACAATTTTTGATTTTGATTTTTGAAATCAATTAATTGATTTTGGAAAATTAATTAAAATTGTATTTGATACATCTTTTAGCCAACAACTCACACAACTCTCTCTCCTCTCTTTCTTCTTCCTCTCACACGCCCAAGGGGCTGAAAAACTTCTTCTGGTTTTGGCTTACTGCCGAGAGAGAAGGGAAGCAAAAATGTGGTGATTTTGTGGCAAAATCATCAAGAGCTAGCACTCCGAGAGACATGTGAAGGTGATAAGGAAGTCCACCCATGAGCTTGGAATCAAATCACAAAGCTTGGAGCTTGATGAAGATGATCCAAAGCCGATTTCTTGGAGGAGCAAACTGCTCACTGCCGTGAGCTATATAAGGCAGAAAATGAAATTTTTGTTCGTTACCGCGTCGCTCAACCGATCGATTGAGTATTCCGCAACTCCGTGATGTATTCGCATGTTTATTTCTTGCTTTGTATTTGATCATTGGGACCGTAGAACTCTAACAATGCCCTATACCCAACTTGTGGATGGGCTATATGTACATGTATTTGTAATATTTTCATTAATTAATAAAATTGCAATCTTTATTATACGTGTCTTACATAACTTATATGAATCATCAACACTGTAATAAAGCCCTTGGAGTAATAAGACGATGGCTTCCACGTCTTATGAGAATCATTACTCTTAAATGTTCATAGTCATAGTTTTGTGAATAATCTTGGCGTTCACAAAGCGGAGAGACTAGCATGATGATATGATCCGCCCTTAAGTGAGATAGCTGATCTCATAGGCTACTAGCGGAGATCCGTCCGCTTGGTGTATCTCATGGATGCATGAGTTGCTCGTGTCCATCGAACTGACCGTCGGAAGTTTTCATATGGAGTGTTTATCCCATGTGTCTGTGAGAACTTTCATGTATCGATTATATGAATAGTCTTTTGACTTGAGGTCTTTACAATCTTAAGTGTGGATCAAATAACTTTGACATTCTCCTTCCCCGGTTCAAAAGATCCGGTCATAAGGGTATGATTGGGTCATTTGTTGAAACACATGAAGTTTGTAAAGATACAACAGAGAATCGCCACTCTCTCGGATAATATTTTCTTATAATAGTAGTATTCCAGTTTGCGGGTTGATATGTGTGATCAGTGCTTGAGACTGTGGCCACAGCGGAAGAATCATGTGAGATTCTTGGGTTAGCACGATTCATGACACTATCAACATCATACATTTGACCATATGGGTAGACACATTCCGTACCCTAGGTCAATAAGTGGGGATACAGTGAGGCGAATGACCGTATCATATGTAAATCGCATACAGAATGGGTATATATATCTTTCCTTCTCATTTGGGGGCCTTGGCATGTTGCTAGATGTCAACCTTGGTCATTGAAATCAAACGACCATATGATCGGAGGATAATTTATGTTCGATTAAATTATCACGATTCATTTCATGTCCAACTTGAGGGGAACCCAAAAGGTCACACACAACAAAGTCGAAATCAATGGTTAACAGTGCACAATACAAATATAATAGCATATATGATTGATGTAGGAATTGTTCATAAATGGTTCAATGTATTTAATTATTGAACAGATCATTTATGGGTTCCATAGTGGCTTAGGGATTGGTGAATGACGATAGGGGCACTTTGAAAATTGGAATTAAAAAAATTACTATTCACGTGAACAGTAACGTGAATAGTAATATGAATAGTAATTTTTTTTTTATTTGTTTTGAATTCCAATTCGGCCCAAACTCTTATTAGGGTTTTATAATCTCATTAAACCACTAAATTAAGATCCAATGGCTAAGATTAAATTAGCTTTTATCCCACATCAGATTCTTAATTAATTTTGTTGTCTTTGGAGCACTATATAAACCCAAAGAATTCTTTACAAATTTTTACACCAAAACCTTTCATATCTTGGGTTATATAAGTGAGCAACTCTAAAGTTTAAGAGTAAGCCACTGATTTTGAGGATCCTTAAGTCTAATTGACTAGAGGAACCTCGAGTTAAAAGTTTTGAGGTATTTGCCTAGGCTAGCACCAAGGGCAAAATACCCGTGCACTCAAGGCGTAGTCTTGCCATTGAGTTTTGGCTTTGGTGTGTGCATCTTTGGAGGCCACACACTTGGGTGGCTCTTTGGAACGTGGAAGAGCTTGCTGAGTTCGAGAAAAGCTTGTAGATTGGAGGGAGGACTGGAGGAGTCTTCGGTTCAAGTAAGTCTTTTTCTTTCTTTATTTTAATTAGAGTTCTTATGATAGTTAGCATGTTTAGGTTTATGTTCTTTGCATGTTTTATGAGTTTTATGCTTAGAATATATAGTAACATGCCTAGGCTTGTAGAATAATCAAAACAAATGGGTCTTGGGCAAAGGGAAAACGGCATAATAATTTTTATTTTCCGCTGCGCACTCGCGGCCGCTTCCCAACAGTGGTATCAGCGCGCCGTTTTTGTTTTGATTAGTTCTCATTGTTTGAACTCGAAATTGGGTGTTTAAAAGCTCGTTAGAAAGCTAACACCCTGAACTTAATTTTAGGCACAAGTTTTGCATGATTTTTGGGAAATATTTGAATTGTGAAATTGCATTTAAAGTTCACGCGTCTGCAGAAAAATGTGAATAGTAATTTATTTGAATAAAATAAAATGCAATATCATAATTAAATATTAATCAAAGTTATTTAATGCCTAAAATAATTCCAACATATTAAAACTCATATGCTTGATGATTCCATGTATGATTAGAATTGGCATGATTATTTTAGATTAGAATAGATGGCATCTAGAATTATTATTAGCAGAAGAGAAAGAGAGTGTGATTAGAAGAATATTAGATGAACTTAGAGATTTATTACCTTTAAGGCTAATAAATATAAATCACTTGTTTATAATAAAAGACATTATAAAAGATACAAGTGGGTTGGGACCAAGGGTTAATAAAACTTTCCAAACTAAAGTTAATTTAACCAAAGGTATTACTAGAGTTAGATAATGATTTGGTGTCTTCCTTCACTCACTACCTTTTTATAGCCAAAAGGAAAAGCTGTGAAGACATCTAGATAATCATTTACTCAAAGCTTACCTTAAAGCATATTTAAAGTGTTGGACTAATTTGGAGGATCTATTGTTTATTCCTGTCACCAAGGCAATAAGAGCCTAAGAGGTAAGGGTATTTAAGAGAGTTCGCTCCACCCTCCCTCTGGGGAATTTTCAATGGAGGAATCCATTTGACAGTTATTCACTTAAACTTGCTAAAATCCTCAATAATAATTTAAGTCTAAAATTTGCCTCCCATTGTAAAGTATAGACCCAAAGGGCTTAAACCGTATTGGCAGGACTAGGCTTTACCAGACTGACCAATACCAATTTGTCCCTAAATCGTACTATTGACAATGGTTTGACTTTTCTGAGTCATAAGACGCAACGAACCTTAGGCGTGGTCTTATAACTTAGTGGCAAAGATTGGGTGTCCACAAGGACTAGCATAAGCTATGGCATGTTTGATTGCCCAACCCAATGATCAAGAAATTGTGATTTATATCATAAATTGGTTAGGAACCTACCTAATTATCGTATTTTATAACGACTGGCCCTAGTCGAAGTTATGAAATGATCATAATGGGATCCTTGCCCACAAGAAATCCATCATATTGGGGTTGATGCGATTTGCTTAAAATTTTAAAACAATTGAGTGGGAGAAACTTCATAATATTAAAAGCCCATGTTATTATGAAACATTAATAAAAACATATTCCTAATTTTAACATTTTCTCTTAACAGGTGGGTTAAAATATTTCACAAACATTCAAATGGCAAACAAAGTATCATTTCGTTCCATCATTGATGAGCATAAGCTCAAAGGGGACAACTACAATGACTGGTTTAGAAACCTTAAAATTGTCTTACGACAAGAAAATATTTTCTATGTTCTTGAAAGACCATTTCCCCTGAACCCGCAGAAGATGCTGACCAAGATACATTTGATGCTTGGAAGAAACACGTCGATGATGATGAGCAAGCAGTTTGCATAATGCTTGGCTCTATGTGGACGAACTTCAGAAAGCTCACGAAGATATGGATGCTCAAACCATCATCTTTCACTTGAAGGAGTTGTATGCAACTTTCGTTCATACCGTGAGATTCCAAGTGTCATGTGCCTTATTCCAAACAAGGTATAAGGAAGGATCTGTTGTGGACATGTGCTTAAGATGATTGGCCACATTGAAAAATTGGCCAACCTCGGGTTCATCATGGATCATGAGATAGGTCACGATCTAATTCTTCAGTCCTTACCAAAAGAATTCTCTAACTTTATTATGCAGTTTCATCTGTCTGATAAAGAAGCTACTTTAGCAGAATTGCACAATCTGATAAAGCAAGCAGAGAAGGACTTGAAACCGGAGCTTAAAACCTCCGTCATGCTTACGGGTACGGACCTGAAGCCACGAGGCCCAAAGAAAAATAAGGGCAAGGCCAAGGCTCCAGATCACCTAAAGCCCAATGGTAAGGTGGAGAAGAAAAGGGAAATGGGAAATGTTTCTTTTGTGGAAAGAATGGTCATTGGAAGAAAGACTGCAGATCCTTGAAAGCCAAGGAAACTAGGGAAGCCCAAGAGGCCAAGAAGCCCAATGCTTCAGGTATGTTGTATATGATTGAACTATATTCTCAAAACTCTGAACCTTCTACTTGGGTGCTTGACACCGGTTGTGGGACTCACTTGTGTAACAATGTGCAGGGCCTGAGAAACAGTAGGAGACTCCGTCATGGGGAGGTTGACTTACGCATGGGTAATGGAGCAAAACTGGCTGCATTGTGCGTGGGGACTTATTCATTAGTTTTGCCGAATGGTTTAGTTTTAGACTTAGAAGATTGTGTTTATGTACCTTCTCTAGTAAAGAACATCATTTCAATTTATTCTTTATGTAATAAAGGCTTTTCATGCCTAATAAGTTGTAATGAATGTTCTATTTATTTCAATGAAATAAAATATGGAGATGATATTTTGAATAATGGTATCTATGTCTTACAAACTAACAAAGAATGTTCAACCTCTAATATATACAACGTTAACTCGAATAATCTCAATGAATCACTTCTATTGCACAGTTGCTTATGTCATATCAATGAAACAAGATTAAATAAGCTACATAAGGATGGGTATTTCAAACCCTTCAAATATAAACCTTATGGAACTTGTGAGTCTTGTTTACTTGGTAAAATGACCAAATTACCCTTCAAAGGTAAATGACAGCGTGCAACGAGACATTAGAACTCATACACTCTGATGTATGCAGACCAATGTCAGTCACCGCTAGAGGTGGATTCTCTACTTCATTACCTTTATCGATGATCATTCGCGATATGGGTATGTGTACCTTATGCGGTACAAATCTGAAGCCTTTGAGAAATTCAAAGACTTCAAGGCTGAAGTAGAAAACCAGCTTAATAAAAGTATTAAGTCACTAAGGTCTGACCGAGGTGGTGAATACTTAAGCAACGAATTTCAAGATTACTTGAGAGAAAATGACATTGTTTCCCAGTGGACTCCTCCGGGAACTCCACAGCATAATGGGGTCTCCGAAAGGAGAAATCAGACATTATTAGATATGGTCCGATCAATGATGCCAGACACGGATCTACCTCTTTCATTTTGGGGTCTTGCTTTAGAAACTGCAACACTACTACTAAACCAAGTTCCTTCCAAGACTGTTAGTCAAACACCATATGAGTTATGGTCTGGGAAACGTCATAGTCTTAGTTATCTACGAGTTTGGGGATGTGACACATAGGTCAAGCTCACACAAACTAACAAATTCGATGATAGGGTATTTAAATGTAAGTTTGTAGGATATGCCTTGAACTCAAGAGCATACGTGTTCTATGTCCTAAATGAACAAAAAACATTTGTCTCACGAAATGCTAAATTTCTAGAGAATGAATTCCTTCTCAAGAAATATAGTGGGAGTAGACTTGACCTCGATGAGGTACGAGATGAAAAAACTAACATAGAACTAAACCCCATGCCCCTCAAAAGGGCAGCGATGGAACAACCACAAGGTTATGAACTCAGAAGGTCTGGTAGGGAAATACATTAGCCTGAAAGATATGGTTTCCATATTGATGAGGAACATGATCAGGTCATTGATAATGACGATCCCACCAGTTATGACAAAGCAATGCGTGACATTAATTCAGTCAAGTGGCTTGAGGCAATGAAATCCGAAATAGACTCTATGTATAAGAATCAAGTCTGGGACTTGGTAGATGTACCTGAAGGGATAAAACCCATAGGCTGCAAGTGGATTTACAAGCGTAAAACTGATGCAGAAGGTAACATCCAAACCTATAAGGCTAGGTTGGTGGCGAAAAGTTATAGACAAATGTAAGGAATTAACTATGACAAAACCTTCTCACCTGTTGCAATGATAAAGTCCATTCGAATTTTACTGGCACTAGCAGCACACTTTGATTATGAGATTTGGCAGATGGATGTCAAAACATATTTCCTTAATGGGAACCTCGTAGAGGAAGTCTATATGACACAACCTGAGGGGTTTGCATCTAAGGATGATCATAATAAAGTATGCAAGCATAAACGATCCATTTATGGACTCAAGCAAGCCTCCAGAAGTTGGAATATACGATTTGATGAGACAATCAAAGAATTTGACTTCATAAAAAATGTAGACGAGCCTTGTGTTTACAGGAAAATAGTGGGAGTGCTGTTGTATTTCTTGTTGACATATTAATCATCGGGAATGATATTCCCATGGTGCAAGCCACCAAGCAATGGTTATCTCAGAATTTCTCCATGAAAGATTTGGGAGAAGCAGCCTACATCATCGGCATTAAGATCTACCGTAATAGATCTAAGAGGTTGTTAGGACTTTCTCAATCTACGTACATAGATAAAGTTTTGAAAAGATTCAAAATGGAAGATTCCAAAAGAGGTAATTTACCTACTTGTCATGGAATCAAATTATCTAAGGAGCAATGTCCACATACTCCTTCAGATAGAGAGCGTATGAGTAGGATCCCTTATGCTTCAGCAATAGGATCGATCATGTACGCCATGCTATGTACAAGACCTGATGTCTCTTATGCTCTTAGCATAACGAGCAGGTATCAGCAAATCCTGGTGAGCAACACTGGGAGCTGTCAAAACAATCCTCAAGTATCTGAGAAGAACTAAGGATGTGTTTTTGACATACGGAGATTGTTCTGAGATGAAAGTCATTGGTTACTGTGATGCGAGCTTTCAGACCGATAGGGATGACAGCAGATCGCAAACAGGATATCTGTTTACTTTGAATGGCGGTGCTGTCAGTTGGAAAAGCTCAAAGCAGTCAACTACAGCGGACTCCACCACTGAAGCCGAGTATATTGCAGCATCTGAGGCTGCTAAAGAAGCAGTCTGGATAAAAAAGTTCATCACGGAGCTGGAAGTGCTTCCCGCGATAAAAAATAGCGTCACGATATACTGTGACAACACGGACGCCATTGCTCAATCAAATGAACCAAGGTCCCACCAGAAATCCAAGCATGTACTCAGGCGATTTCATCTCATCAGGGAGATTGTTGAGAGAAAAGAAGTTATTATAGAGAAAATACCCACAGAAGATAATCTTGCAGATTCTCTGACTAAAGGGCTGACTCAACAAAAGCATGATAGGCACACCCGAAAGTATGGTGTCCAGATTCATACTAGTTGGCTATAGTGCAAGTGGGAGATTGTTAGGGATATGCCCTATACCCAACTTGTGGATGGGCTATATGTACATGTATTTGTAATATTTTCATTAATTAATAAAATGCAATCTTTATTATACGTGTCTTACATAACTTATATGAATCATCAACACTGTAATAAAGCCCTTGGAGTAATAAGATGATGGCTTCCACGCCTTATGAGAATCATTACTCTTAAATGTTCCTAGTCATAGTTTTGTGAATAATCTGGGCGTTCACAAAGCGGAGAACTAGCATGATGATATGATCCGCCCTGATGACGAGGAGGAGGGTAGCCGATCTCATAGGCTACTAGCGGAGATCCGTCCGCTTGGTGTATCACATGGATGCATGAGTTGCTCGTGTCCATCGAACTGACCACCGAAAGTTTTCATATAGAGTGTTTATCCCATGTGTCTGTGAGAACTTTCATGTATCTTATATGACTAGTCCTTAGACTTGAGGTCTTTACAATCTTATGTGTGGATCAAATAACTTTGACATTCTCCTTCCCCGGTTCAAAAGATCCGTTCATAAGGGTATGATTGGGTCATTTGTTGAAACACATGAAGTTTGTAAAGATACAACAGAGAATCACCACTCTCTCGGATAATATTTTCTTATAAGAGTAGTATTTCTGTTCGCAGGTTGATATGTGTGATCAGTGCTTGAGAGTATGGCCACAACGGAAGAATCATGTGAGATTCTTGGGTTAGCACGATTCATGACACTATCAACATCATACCTTTGACCATATGGGTATTGGGTAGACATTTTCCGTACCCTAGGTCAATTGGTGGGGATACAGTGAGGCGATGGACCGTATCATATGTAAATCGCTTACAAAACGGGTATATATATCTTTCCTTCTCATTTGGGGGCCTTGGCATGTTGCTAGATGTCAACCTTGTTCATTGAAATCGAACGACCATATGATCAGAGGATAATTTATGTTCGATTAAATTATCACAATTCATTTCATGTCCAACTTGAGGGGAACCCAAAAGGTCACACACAACAAAGTCGAAATCAATGGTTAACAGTGCACAATACAAATATAACAGCATATATGATTGATGTAGGAATTGTTCATAAATGGTTCAATGTGTTTAATTATTGAACATATCATTTATTAGGTTCCATAGTGGCTTAGGGATTGGTGAATGACGATAGGGGCACTTTGGAAATTGGAATAAAAAAAATACTATTCATGTGAACAGTAACGTAATAGAATGTGAATAGTAAAAAATTTTATTTGTTTTGAATTCCAATTCGGCCCAAACTCTTATTAGGGTTTTATAATCTCATTAAACCACTAAATTAAGATCCAATGGCTAAGATTAAATTAGCTTTTATCCCACATCGGATTCTTAATTAATTTTGTTGTCTTTGGAGCACTATATAAACCCAAAGAATTCTTTACAAATTGGCAACACCAAATCTTTCATATCTTGGGTTTATATAAGTGAGCAACTCTAAAGTTTAAGAGTAAGCCACTGATTTTGAGGATCCTTAAGTCTAATTGACTAGAGGAACCTCGAGTTAAAAGTTTTGAGGTATTTTCCTAGGCTAACACCAAGGGCAAAATACCCGTGCACTCAAGGCGTAGACTTACCGTTGAGTTTTGGCTTTGGTGTGTGCATCTTTGGAGGCCACACACTTGGGTGGCTCTTTGGAACGTGGAAGAGCTTGCTGAGTTCGAGAAAAGCTTGTAGATTGGAGGGAGGACTGGAGGAGTTTTCGGTTCAAGTAAGTCTTTTTCTTTCTTTATTTTAATTAGAGTTCTTATGATAGTTAGCATGTTTAGGTTTATGTTCTTTGCATGTTTTATGAGTTTTATGCTTAGAATATATAGTAACATGCCTAGGCTTGTAGAATAATAAAAACAAATGGGTCTTGGGCAAAGGGAAAGCGGCATAATAATTTTTATTTTCCGCTGCGCACTCTCGGCCGCTTCCCAACAGTGGTATCCGAGCGCCGTTTTTTTTTGATTAGTTCTCACTCGTTTGAATCGAAATTGGGTGTTTAAAAGCTCGTTGGAAAGCTAACACCCTGAACTTAATTTTAGGCACAAGTTTTGTATGATTGGTTAAGATTGAATTATGAAATTGCATTTAAATTCAACGCATTTTTGTCTTATTTTAGGGTTGCAGCCATCTAGAGACTTTCTAAGAAATTAGAGAGTGTATTGCTTAATCCCTTAGCTATTAATTTTCCGTGATGAACTTAGAGATTTATTAACTTTAAGGCTAATAAATATAAATCACTTGTTTATAATAAAAGACATTATAAAAGATACAAGTGGGTTGGGACCAAGGGGTAATAAAACTTTTCAAACTAAAGTTAATTTAACCAAAGGTATTACAAGAGTTAGATAATGATTTGGTGTCTTCCTTCACTCACTACCTTTTTATAGCCAAAAGGAAAAGCTGTGAAGACATCTAGATAATCATTTACTCAAAGCTTACCTTAAAGCATATTTAAAGTGTTGGACTAATTTGGAGGATCTATTGTTTATTCATGTCACCAAGGCAATAAGAGCCTAAGAGGTAAGGGTATTTAAGAGAGTTCGTTCCACCCTCCATCTGGGGAATTTTCAATGGAGGAATCAATTTGACAGTTATTCACTTAAACTTGCAAAAATCCTCAATAATAATTTAAGTCTAAAATTTGCCTCCCATTGTAAAGTATAGACCCAAATGCTTAAACCTGTTGGGGTTGGTGCTCAGAGCGCCAATTCCCGGTTGTATTTCTTTATGAATACTTCTGTAAAACGTTATTATTTGAATAATATATGCAGTTTCTATAATATAATGTATCTTTTAGTATGGTAAAGACGTAATGACCTTAGAATGACTAGTCATGGTGCAGTTGCAAAAGCGTCGCAACTGACATTAAGTTGTTTCATGACGTTGTCATTCTCAGACAGTTCCTGATCAAGGTTTATACTACTTGGTCAGTATAGTAAATCCGTTGAGACCGTACATGTCGTGTACTGGAATATATGATTCCAATGGTTTTTCAATGAACTATAAGTCTTGGAGACTAGTATAGACGTGTAGGTGTTTATAGCGGATAAACACTGAACGACTCACCGAAGATTCTTAATGGATGGTACACCAACGTCAATAAGAATCTTATCGGGTTGAGTAGCACTTGTGATTCTTAGACTTGAGATGCCACTGTGGGCACATGAGACATCTTCTACACTTAGATGACAGTCACGTAATCGATCTATTAAGATCAGACCTCCGCCTGTTCGTTGGGTGTAGATAGATCCTCAGGGTGTCCTCTGTGTATCGAGATAGGATCTGTCAGTTCTGTGTATCAGAGCATATGTAGTCCATATGATTAGCAATCGGATAAAAACCATGGCCCGTGGTACAATTTAGAAGTTAGTTCTAAATGTTCTTTTTGAGATTGCTAATAGAATAGTCGAGTGGATAATCCCTATAGAGATTTGACGTTTACATCTATATCATCTATATCTCTGGGATTTATCCGGATACCTGTGACAGAGGAATTATACATTTACCATGACCTCGACCTGTATGATTCATCGAGTTTATCCGTGATCGTCATAATTTACAGGTGGATAAATTATAGACACGAAATTGGATTTCGTGAAGGATATGCCTGAATCTAGAGAGTCTCACTAATGAAATATACTCGTTGAGCACTAGGGCAACAATTATAAATAATATTGATTATTTATAAAGTCGTTTATAGGTTAAATGCAAAATACATGTGTAGGGACCCGATAGTCATTTCCTTAATTTTTGTGTATTTACATTTAATATTAGATTAATTTAAATACACATTAATTAAAATGTCGAATTGAGATATTTGACTAATATTATAAATATATATATGTATTTGATATTTATTGTAAATATGATACATATATTTAATATATTTGTATTTAAATAATTAATTAATTATTTAATTGTTAAATGATTAAATTAATTAAAATATAAATATTTTAAAGTTATGATATTTATTTTAATGGTTTAAGATTCTTTTGTTGACTTACTTTAATTCATTAAATGTTTGATGATTAAAATTACAAGTTGATAAAAAGGCATTAAATGAAACAAAATTGAAAAATATCTAGATATTTGGCATATACCAAATTCGGCCAAGGCATAGGTTTTTGGTATAAATTGTTTTGTTTTCATTTAGGTTTCATAACCAAAAACACTTTATCAAAAACTCCATTGAAGGAAGACAAAGAAGCTAGAGAGAAAGAAAAGAAAAATCAAAGAAAAGCTTGGATTTAAGTAAGTTTTTCCAACTTGCCATTAGAGAGAAAATATTCCTCTTGTTCTTGGCCACATCTTGTGATGTTATTAAATTTTTCTATTCTTTATTCTTTGTATTTTTGTTGGATGAAAGTTTGATAAAAGGGTTGTGCATATATAAAGTTGATAGAATGTTACTAATGGACTAGTAAGCATTCTTTTCATGGTTTTAGAAACTTGTTGCTAATCTAGAGTTGTTGACCCACTCTTAAATGACCTATATTTGATCTATAGTTATTTCATTGTGTTGAGACTTGATTTGAATGGAAGAAACATGATTGAAGTCTTGGATTTAACCAATTTGGTCTAATTTGTCCAATTTGAAGAAATTGAAAAATTAGGGTTTTAGACCATTTCCAAATTTAGGGCTTTTCATTTATATGGTGTATTTGGATGTGTATATGATACATATTAAATCTTATGTTGATTGGATTTCATTTGCATGTGTTTTGAACAATGGAAATGCAACATGCACATTTCCCCCCCTTTGTATGGCTCTCGGCTTTAGGGTTTTTTTTTTCGAAATTTTTTGTTGCAATTTGAATTTCAATATGTATGACATGTTAAATTCATATGTGTAATGATATAGAATCATCCAAAATCGTTTCGAATAATTTCAGATTAAAATAAACAAAATGTTATGTTTAAGGGCAATTCAGTAAATTCACATAAATTTGATTTATGATGTTTTATTTCATGATTTGATTATTGGATAATAAAATAAATAAGTTTATTTTATTAATCCGAGAAAAATTTTTGAAATCAAAAAATTTTGATTTTCCACTGTTCCGCTGCGTTACCGGATTTCCGCAATAAAACCCCTTCAAAATGGTATCAGAGCAAGTCTGATTCTAGGCCCCTTAATATGATTGGCCCTTTAATTCAATGTTTAATCATGTTTTCTTGACTTTATACATGCTTGTTATAATCTAATTTGATTAGATTTAGGGTGTATGACACTTAACGGAAAATCCCTAATTAATAAGGTTTAAATGTAATTATGTATTTGATGCATGTTATGTGGTCCGTCTTGTCAATACAGTTTATAAATATTTCTCCATGACTACATCCGAGACCGTGCCTCTGCTGTGAGGGTGTAGCCGATAGAGATTTATTTATACCGGATGTATATCAGACACTAGATAAATTCAAACGAAAGCGGAATCCTGAACGTGCCCTAGCTGTCAGGGTTACGCAAGTAACTTGAGTTTATCATTGACGAGTTTAAGCTTGGTACGTCTCCTTGTGGTCCTGCCTTAGCAGCGACAATGAGAAACGACCAGGACCCACATGAGTCACTAGTGAGTGATTGACAAATGAGTCGTCTACCTGATGAATATACGTAGGCGAGACCGTGTGTGGATGCTGGTTTTCGCCCGAGGTCCACAATCGAAAATTTATAGATTGAGGGCACTAGCGATCCTATAAAACAAAGATAGAGTGAGCGGGAGTAGACTACCCACCGGTGTGGTGGGTGCCGGGGGCACTCCGACGCTCAAGTCAGTGATGGAATTATGGAAGTAGTAAAAGGAATGTCAATGTCAGATGTTGCCTTTATCTCCGTAGGCTGCCGTGAGGGCAGTAGATGTGAGATACTGGGAGCTCTGATGATAATATTCTTTAGGTTATGAGTAGGAGAGCTTGAATCCCCTTTCCTCATGGATCCCTCTTTTCTATATACCCACCTGAGGGTATGTCCTTAATCACACTTTGATCACTCGTAACGGTCGACTTCATGAGGGGTATTTACTGTTTTTACCAGTTGTAAGTTGGAACGGATGGTTTGCGTTTATGAAACGTTACGTAGAATGGCGTATGGAAGGTCCTGTGGTTATGGGTTTGGTGTTGGTGTTGGTGTTCACTGGATATGGGCTTTCTAAACATCTTTGGGCCCACTCAAACTTTATGAGAACTGGCCCTTTGAGGTGACAATCCGGGTCTGGATCTTTATATTGGGGAGTCTTGGGTGCACTCATCATTGGGCCCGAAGCAAAAGGTCAAAATTACCCTCAGACTAAATTTGGCCCGTACAGTTTGTCCCATACTCTCTAAGTCAAGGAGTCATTGGCTTGGAGAGTACTTGACGCTTGTGTCGCTTGGGATGAGGCCATGGTATGTAGGTGTACTCGAGCTTTGATGCTACCTGTAGACAACAGAACTTGACGACGCTTTTCTAGGCTCGCGGCCTAGTTGGGAGTACGAAATAACATGGAGTCGCCACCCGGTGTGAACCGGGACAAAGATTTAAGGCCGCACTCACCCCTCGCAAGGGAAGACCTCAAACCGTTGGGTTCGGAATGGTCCCTTACTTATGTCACTTGTGATGATATAATTTGTGCAATGAATCAACCAAGTCTACTCAATAATCATGCTCAAGGGTATTTAGATCTAATCATGCTTTCATCCAAATAACTCCACACAATGTAACACAACGAGCATATTAAACCATCAAATCAACATGTATAAATCATTACCCAAACACATCATAAACTAATAACATGCATAAAGAACAACCTAAATATGCTTTAACAAATAAATAACAAACTAAATTAAACCATGCTTTAAATAATAAACGAATAACCTAAAGACTATAACATGCTCAAATACAAATTTGGATGAGACGAGATACATGTATCTTAAGTGGTACGTGGCATTGTATCCCGAGTGCAGACCATACTACCGTCCATTCAGAATCGGCTATGGAATTTACGTCCGGGTTTCCATCCGATATACCACAAAAGGGAATACACATCCTGCTCATCTAACAATCACATCATGCCTCAAACGACTTTCATGCGATAATATTCAAATTATATAAAATAAACGAAAGATAATGAATAAAAGGGTGCCCTCAGGTCTAACCTCTTTTGTCGTCCAAGAAAGGGCGTTACACGTCCGTTGGAAGGGTGAATGATCCGCAACGCTTTTGGTTCACTAACTCAACGTCTTTCCTCGCTGTTTTGCGGTTCGGGCTGCTGTCTTTGGTCCGTTTCGCGGCTGTTTTGCTGCTGTTTTTCAGGTCACTGTTTTGGGCTGTTTTTGTTACTGTTTGGGGACTGTTTTGGGGTAATTAAGGGACTGGTTTGTGCAGTTTTTTGGGACTGTTTTGTGCAGATTTCGGGACAGTTCAGGTGCAGAATTGTCTGAGGGTAGTGGGCAGCGAGTGCAGGTTCGGCCAAGGGCGCAGGGGATGTGGGCGAGCAGGTGCGTGAGGTGAAGTGGGCTGTTTATGCGCAGAAGGCAATGGGTGGACTGAAGCGGTGAAGTGTGTAGATGCGCTGATATGAAGCAGCAAGGTGTGGGCTATGTGTGCGCTGACTTTGTGAGTGTGTGAGGGCTATGTGGTGTTGAGGCTAATTGAGTATGGCAAGGCGTGGCTAATTGAGGGCTGGAAACGTGTGTTTTGGCTTACGTGAGGTGAGGCAGGGCTGTGAGGGCTTGTGGCTTTTAGGTGAAGCGTGAACTGGCTGAATGGGTAATGAGGGACGTGAGCGTTAATTGGATTTGTGCTTGTGGCAGGCGTAAAGGCTTGGTGTGAAGGGCAGCATGAAGGCTTGATGTGAAGGGCAGCGTGAAGGAGCAAAGAGTGGGTAAGGGGCACAGCTGCGTTTTGGGCTGATGAAGACGTGAAGGAGCTAGGGTTTATTAGGCTTGTTGTTATGCGTTGAACGTGAAGGTTGCATGGGTGATTAGGGTTTATTCTCTTTGTATTTTTGTAAGAGTGAGCCAGCCCGCCAGGGTTTGGATGTGTGGGTTAAGGGTTCTTTTTATAGGCTAAGGGAGGAGATTTACCTTGTTGGGGAAGGAATAAGATTTGTGTATTAATTGGGGATATCTTTTAATTTAGTATGTGATAGGGAAAATCTTTTAATTTAAGGGAAGTGATTTGATTTTTTCTTTTTAGTTAAGGATATGATTTATTTAATTTAGGAAGGAGATTTAATTAAATTAGAATGTGTTTTATTTAAATTAGGAATTTAATTTAATTTAATTTCAAGTTCAATTTAATTGGTGAATGTGATTTAATTTAATTTAAGTTTAATTTTAATTGGTTTTAATTATTTAATTTGTGAGATGTGTTTTAAATATTTTAATTATTTAATTTGTGAGATGTGTTTTAAATATTTTAATTATTTAATTTGTGAGATGTGTTTTAATGGGTTTGGTGTGTTTTAAAACAGAGGTCCAACAAGCGAACCCGAAGCGAAACAAGCGAGTTAAATCTGACAAAATACTAATTCCCAACTTTACCCTTCCAACGTTCGTTTCCCGCAGCTTTCACAACTAAAGAGGTAGTGTCTCCATACGAGACTCATCATCGGGCTGATATGCAAAAATGCAATGCCTACACTACCTACTAATTGAACCAAACGAATGTGTAGTTATGAATTTGAACCTACAAGAGCCATTGGGGAAGTACCCAATCGACTGAACCAGTTGAAGGTCAGGATATAAGTCATACGATATGTGTAAACCATGTCTACAACTTGACTCGACACGAGTCCATGAGGGATGTCCCCGGTCGACTGGACTTGCTGAGGCCAGGAAGGTATAAGTCATACGACATGTGTAATCCATGTCTACAACTTGACTTGACATGAGTCTATGGGGGATGTCCCCGGTCGACTGGACTTGATGAAGCCAGGAAGATATAAGTCATATGACATGTGTAATCCATGTCTACAACTTGACTAGACATGAGTCCATGGAGGATGTCCCCTGTCGACTGGACTTGATGAAGCCAAGAAGATATAAGTCATACGACATGTGTAATCCATGTCTACTACTTGACTCGACATGAGTCTATGGGGGATGTCCCCGGTCGACTGGACTTGATGAAGTCAGGAAGATATAAGTCATACGACATGTGTAATCCATGTCTACAACTTGACTCGTCATGAGTCTATGGGGGATGTCCCCGGTCGACTGGACTTGAAGAGGCCTGGAAGATATAAGTCATTCGACATGTGTAATCCATGTCTACAACTTGACTCGATATGAGTTCATGGGGATGTCCCCGGTCTACTGAACCAGATGAAGATTCAGGAGTTATTTCATACGACATTGTCGTATGGACTGTAGGAAGTCTATGTTTAAATTTGACTCGACATGAGTCCATGAGGGATGTCCCCCGTCGAGTGGACTTGATGAAGGTCAGGTCTTGAACCATGTCGCACGATATTACTTGCAAGTTTTGAGAACATGAATAATGAAAGTAAAGATGAGCAAGAACTCCTACCTGTCACCGTGGATTCCTCCAGAGTCAGAGGGCGAAGAGGATGAGAGAAGCTATTCTACAGTCGGCTGAACCAAGGACAGGCCCCAAGGGTCAAAAGTAATAAAGATAAGCAAGGAGAAGACACCATCCCTCTGTTAATAGTCTTAGACTACCATGAAAATTAAAAGAAAACAAGGCCCAGGACAGAAACAAAAGAACAAAACTGGTAGCAAATCCAAAAAGAATTAATTATTCCAAAATCAAGCCATACGACTAAACAAAGCTCAACCACTATCAAACTCCACTCTATGCGTAAAGCCCGACCTACTATCAAGGCAAGCACACATGTGGCTTTGAAATTTAATAAAGCTTTCGAGCCCAAGAGTTATGCCCAAGCTTCCATATGACAATATGGTCGAATAAAGATAAGTAGATCAACACATGCATGAAGCCACACAGAGACTACCAAAAAGCAAAAGACAAGCACCGGTCGACTACGCGCAAAGGGCCAAGAGGCTAAGGCCATTGTGATCCCACATATATGCAGCCACGCATAAAATACCAAAAAGCAAAGGATCAGCCTCCACACGCATTGATTCTCCAGCTGCTAAAACATCGGATGGAGCGTGAACCAGGGTGGATAAGTCACGCACGCTGGCTAAAGAAAGTGTAGGACCCATGTTTGTTGATGAGTAGACTACCAAGAATCCAATGCAGAAAAGGCCAAACAAATAAAATGTATGGCCTATTTTTGTAGATAAGTATACTACCAATGCACAAAATGCCAAACTGTAAAGTGTAGTGTCTTGATGAGTATATTACCAATGCACCAAATGCTAAACAATAAAGTGTAGGGTCTTGATGAGTATACTACCAATGCACCAAATGCTAAACAATAAAGTGTAGGGTCTTGATGAGTATACTACCAATGCACCAAATGCTAAATAATAAAGTGTAGGGTCTTGATGAATATACTACCAATGCACCAAATGCTAAACAATAAAGTGTAGGGCCTACGATTGTTGATGAGTATACTCCTACTCCAAGTCTCCAATTGCTTACACTCCAACGCACATGTTGTGATTGAAGGGCATTTCGGTCCAAGAAAATCATAATGCACATGTAGCATGACGCCAAGTATCATAGCTCATCAAAAGAACACCTTTTACTCTCATGACTGTAAGCATGTAGCAACTTTTCATCCCACATAGATGAGGCCACACACATTTGCATGTAGTATGAAATGCGCCCCTTGAATAACATAACGTGAATAATTATGGCGTGGCATAACTAGCAAAATCACGGAGTGGCATAAAATCACGTGGAGGCATAACTATTCACGTGTACTACTCATTGACTTGCAGGTGACTTCAGTTGTTAGAGTTGAGCATGTAACTTTGTCGAATGAGGCATTTATTCTTTGTATGCAGTTTTTTCGAATGGGCAGTGAATTGTCAGACATGCGATGTGGTGCTGTTGCATGGTGTCGACTCGGTTCATGTTTCGAGACATACTTATTTTATTTGGGTTTTTGAACAAGGCTCTTTGATTCTTGCAAGCATGGTGGGTTTGGCATTTGGGCTTACAGTGGGCGCAATACACGGGCTGGATTCATGCACGCAATCGTTTGCTATGCGTAGCTTCTTCATAGATCTTTCTTGCCCAGCCTACAATCTCCCTCATGGTACACTGGCTTTCCTGTATCTCGTGCATAGCTATGGGTTATGCGTGGTGGGATGCTTCCTTTATGATCAGCGGGTATGGACTGATGAATGATTTCCTTTCACGTAGTCTGGAGGAGATGAAAAACTTTTTATGTAGGCTGGATGAGAGGACAATCCTTCCACATCCTCTGAATGGGATGACAATCCTATTAGCATCGTCTGAAGCAGATGACACATCTTTCATATCGTATGAAGAGATTGGGATTTATCCCTGTCGTCTGAAGAAGATAACTATCCACTTACGTCGGCTGGAATGGATGACATTCCATAAATGATAATTTTCCCACATTGTCCTGAGGTAGTGACAGTCCATCCATGTAGTATGAATTTGATGCTTTATAGGGAAAGAGAGTTGATGTTATCTCGATTCAACTTTTCCTTACTGATAATTTGACTGCAGGTAGACTGGAGAGAATTATTCCAATATTTCCTTTCACATGGAAGATGTGACTTGCCGTGATAGGTCGGCTGGAGAAATGTGATGGCTTCTTTAGTGATTAAATGGATAGTCGTCTAATGGTGGATTTTCACTTTCCATATTCTTGAATGCTTCTAAGAGATTGGGTTAATAAGATAGTTGAAAAGAGTTGTAGCCTCACGCCTTTGAGTGGCTGAAGAATGAATTATGTTCCAGATATTATTAGAGATTAGTACTGGAATTTTACATGGATCAATTTTCATCTTCCATTGACCGTAAATGTTTTGTAGAGTGGCTGATTATGCCATCACATGATCTAGTGTCTGTTTATAGGGATTGTAGACTGAGTGGTCTTTTCTTGCTATGAATTGCTAAGGCCCCACGGTGGGCGCCAAATTATGGATGCTGGTTTTCGCCCGAGGTCCACAATCGAGAATTTATAGATTGAGGGCACTAGCGATCCTGTAAAACAAAGATAGAGTGAGCGGGAGTAGAATACCCACCGGTGTGGTGGGTGCTGGGGGCACTCCGATGCTCAAGTCAGTGATGGAATTATGGAAGTAGTAAAAGGAATGTCAATGTCAGATGTTACCTTGATCTCCGTAGGCTGCCGTGAGGGCAGTAGATGTGAGATACTGGGAGCTCTGATGATAATATTCTTTAGGTTATGAGTAGGAGAGCTTGAATCCCCTTTCCTCATGGAGCCCTCTTTTCTATATACCCACCTGAGGGTATGTCCTTAATCACACTTTGATCACTCATAACGGTCGACTTCATGGGGGGTATTTACTGCTTTTACCCATTGTAAGTTGGAACGGCTAGTTTGTGTTTATGAAGCGTTACGTAGACTGGAGTATGAAAGGTCCTGTCGTTATGGGTTGGGTGATGGTGTTGGTGTTCACTGGATATGGGCTTTCTAACCATCTTTGGGCCCACTCAGACTTTATGAGAACTGGCCATTTGAGGTGGCAATCCGGGTTTGGATCTTTATATTGGGGAGTCTTGGGTGCACTCAACATTGGGCCCGAAGCAAAAGGTCGAAATTACCCTCGGACCAAATTTGGTCCGTACACCGTGCCTCTGCTGTGAGCTGAAATATATTCACTGGATCCACCTTTCACTATTTGTATTTAATTTAATTATTAAATCTTTGTATTCTGTTTGGGGATTACAGTATTGCATGATTTAGTGGGAGGGGCATTTTTAGATTAAAAATCCATGATCTAGTTTATGCTTATGATATTATATGAAACTGCTTAAATTTCTGCTAACCGTTTTTCGTGATCTATATGATAGATTTGCGATGGCGGCACCATCCACAAATCAGTTTGCACGTATGCTTGATGCGAACAAACTAAAAGGCGATGATAACTTCGCCGATTGGGATCTGGATTTGAGGATTATCCTCGATTCCGAGAGGTTGGGATATATTCTTGAGGATCCACTGCCCCTTGCTATGGCAGAGGATGCTACACCGGAAGAACGCGAAGTCTTCCAAGCTTGGAAGGATGATGATTTAAGGGTTAAATCATACATCGTAAGTTCGCTTTCACCGGGACTCAAGAAACAATATTATGGCATGTCAGATGCTTATACTATGATGACACGATTAAGACAATCGTTTGAGAACCAAGAACAAGTTGTTGTTCATAAGGTCGCAATGGAACTGTTCCATGCGCGGTTGGATGAGGGGCAAGCAGTTAGCCCACATGTTTTTCAGATGATCAATTTGATCGATCAACTGAGGCAACATAATCTCATTCTGAATGACATTCTCGGTAGGAGTTTCATTCTTGGTTCGTTTCCAGCTTCTTATCGCCAGTTTGTGATGTATTTCAACATGAATGGGATTATCTATACCTACCAAGAGCTGCATAGGATGTTGCCCACGGCGCAAGAGGACCTCCAGAAGGGAGTACCGACTCGCCCTCCAATACCTACTTCACTTTTTACTTCTTCCCAGACTTGGTCAAAGGGAAAGAAGAAGAAAGGTCTCGGTCCTCAACCACAGACAAAGATAGCAAAGCCCAAGAGTGCTTCTGAAGACAAGTGTCATCACTGCAGCAAAGTCGGGCACTGGAAAAGGAACTGTCCTAACTACATAGCCCAGCTGAGGAGGGAGAGAGCATCTACATCAGGTACATTTATTTTTCCATTTATTGATATATCTTTGGCTTGTGAAGCCGTTACATCCAACTGGATTTTAGATTCTGCTTGTCCCATTCACATTTGCAATTCGTTGCAGGTGCTGAAGGAAAGTAGAAGACTGAAGCTTGGAGAGATGCAGTTGCGATTCGGGAGTGGAGACTCTCTGGATGCAGTTGTAGTGGGAGTATGCGAGATCTCATTGCCGAATGAGACACTTTTGTTAAATGACTGTCATTTTTGTACCAGGATGTGTAGCTAATATTATATCACTTTTTGTATTGGATACAGAAGGCTTTTGTATTAATATTAAGAACTGTTCTTTGTATTTATATGATAAAAGTAATATTCAGATCCTTTGTTGTCCAAACCAGCATAGTCATTATATATTGCAAACTTCAAAAGATATTTTAAATACTGAAGTTAATAAACATAGTTTACCTATAATTAATAATACTGAACTTTGGCATATGCGGCTGGGTCACATAGGCGTTAAACGCCTTACCCAATTGGTTAGGAATGGTTTGATACTAGATCTTACCATTGAATCCTATCCAACTTGTGAATCATGTATTCAGGGTAAGATGACCAAAGCCCCATTTTCTGGTGTTGGACACCGCGCCACTAACTTACTGGAAGTCGTACATTCTGATGTATGAGGTCCACTAAGTCAGACTGCTCACAGTGGTTATTCATACTTCGTTACCTTTATCGATGATTTGTCACGGTACGGTTACGTGTATTTGATGTGACATAAATCGGAAACCTTTGAAAAGTTCAAAGAGTTCCGAAATGAAGTAGAAAAACAAACTGGTCAATATATTAAATGCCTTCGATTTGATCGAGGCGGTGAATATATGATTGGTGAGTTCATGGATTATATGAAGGAGAATGGGATTCTGGCTCAATATACTCCTTCTGGTACTCCACAGCACAATGGAGTATCAGATAGGAGAAATCAGACTTTATTGGATATGGTCCGATCGATGTTGAGTTTCACAGATTTGCCCAATTACTTATGTGGCTACTCTCTTTTAACAGCTGCACATCTTTTGAATAAGATTCCTTCAAAAGTTGTTCATACGACTCCGTATGAGATATGGTTCGGTAGGAGACCAAATCTTAGTTACATTAAGGTTTGGGGTTGTCATGCCTATGTCAGGGTGACTCAGCAAGATAAGCTTTCGCCTCGAGGGCAAAAGTTTAGGTTTGTCGGATATCCTTCAAATACGAGGGGATATATGTTCTATGATACCGAGCATCGAAATGTGTTCGTAGCTCGCTTCACAAAATTTCTAGAAGTAGAATTTTTGTTAGAAGGTGGTAATCATAGACAGGTTGAGCTTGATGAAGTCCAACCTGAAAACAATGAACCAACGGAGGAACCTGAATTTCAAGTAGATGAAGGACCTTCAACACACACACTCCGTAGGTCAGAAATGGTATCTAGACCTCCCGAACGCTTGTATTTGATACAAGAAAAGAGTCTAGATGTTCTCTTAGATGAAGAGACTGATCCTTTCACCTATAGAGAATCGATGTTGGACATCGACTCCGTGAAGTGGTAAAGTGTCATGAAATCTGACTTAGACTCAATACATGAGAATCAAGTTTGGGACTTGGTTCCGCTTCCCGAAGGAATTGTTCCTATCGGTTGTAAATGGATTTACAAGAGGAAGCGCGGGCCTGACAGTAAGGTTGAAACTTACAAGGCCCAAATGGTAGCAAAAGGTTACACGCAGCGACCTGGCGTCGACTACGATGAAACTTTTCACCAGTAGCAATGTTTAAGTCTATTCGGATTTTGCTTTCTATAGCCGCGTATCATGACTACGAGATTTGGAAAATGGATGTCAAAACGAATTTTCTAAATTGATTTCTTGATGAAGAAATCTTTATGGAACAGCCGGAAGGTTTTGCGTCCAGCGAAAACTCGGGTATGGTACGTAAGCTTAAGAAGTCCATTTATGGACTTAAACAAGCTTCACGAAGTTGGAATCTTTGATTCGACGAGATTATTAGATCGTCTGGTTTTCTTAAGAATTCAGAAGAATCCTGTGTGTATCAGAAGGCCAGTGGGATCATGGTCATATTTTTAGTCATATATGTTGATGACATCCTAATTATTGGGAATGATTTATGTATGTTACAAAGCGTCAAAACGTACCTTTGTAAGAATTTCTCCATGAAGGACCTGGGAGAAACTTCATATGTTTTAGGGATAAAACTCTATAGAGATAGACAAATGAGGCTGATTGGGTTATCCCAATCAATGTACATAGATAAGATCTTGGAACGGTATAATTTTGGTAACTGTAAGATAGCAAACATACCGTTCAGACATGAGATTCACCTTTCAAAGAAGATGAGTCCACAAATAGAAGATGAGAATGTTAGAAATGCTTCGCAATTGGGTAGCATAATGTAAGCCATGTTATGTACAAGGCCTGATATCAGTTTCCATGTTAGCGTAACTAGTAAATATCAGTCCAATCCAGGCAGTGACCATTGTATGACCATTAAACATATCCTCAAGTATCTTAAAGGTACTAAGGATAAGTTAATAATTTATGGAGGAAACGAACTGCAAGTTAACGGGTATACGGATTCTGATTTCCAATCTGATCCCGATGATTGAAAGTCTACATCTGGATTCGTATTTACCCTTAACGGAGGTGCAGTTTGTTGGAAGAGTTCCAAACATGGATCAACAACATATTCCACCACTGAGGCGGAATATATTGTAGCTTCTGAAGCTGCAAAAGAGGCTGTATGGATAAAGAACTTTGTCATAGAATTGGGAGTTGTCCCAAGTATCGAGAATGCGATTCCGTTATATTGTTATAATACTGGAGCCATTGCGCAAGCAAATGAACCGAGGGCGCATCAGAAGTCGAACCATGTGTAACGTAAGTACCACATCATTAGAGAGATTGTGTCGCGAGAGGATATTGTCGTGTGCAAGGTACCGAGTGAAGATAATGTAGCAGACCCGCTGACGAAGGCCATTCCTCCGAAGTTGTTTGATAAACACATGGAGTCGATGGGTATTAGATACAATCGTTATTGGCACTAGAGCAAGTGAGAGTTTTTGTTGGGGTTGGTGCTCAGAGCGCCAATTCCCGGTTGTATTTCTTTATGAATACTTCTGTAAAACATTATTATTTTGAATAATATATGCAGTTTCTATAATATAATGTATCTTTTAATATGGTAAAGACGTAATGACCTCAGACAGTTCCTGGCAAGGTTTGCACTACTTGGTCAGTATAGTAAATCCGTTGAGACCGGTACATGTCGTGTACTGGAATATATGATTCCAATGGTTTCTCAATGAACCATAAGTCTTGGAGACTAGTATAGACGTGTAGGTGTTTATAGCGGATAAACACTGAACGACTCACCGAAGATTCTTAATGGATGGTACACCAACGTCAATAAGAATCTTATCGGGTTGAGTAGCACTTGTGATTCTTAGACTTGAGATGCCACTGTGGGCACATGAGACATCTTCTACACTTATATGGCAGTCACGTCACCGATCTATTAAGCTCAGACCTCCGCATGTTCGTTGGGTGTAGATAGATCCTCAGGGTGTCCTGTGTGTATCGAGATAGGATCTGTCAGTTCCGTGTATCAGAGCATATGTAGTCCATATGATTAGTAATCGGATAAAAACCATGGGCCCGTAGTATAAATATTTTAAAGTTATGATATTTATTTTAATGACTTAAGATGCTTTTGTTGACTTACTTTAATTCATTAAATATTTGATGATTAAAATTACAAGTTGATAAAAAAGGCATTAAATGAAACAAAATTGAAAAATATCTAGATATTTGGCATATAACAAATTCGGCCAAGGCATAGGTTTTTGGTATAAATTTTTTGTTTTCATTTAGGGTTTCATAACCAAAAACACTTTATCAAAAACTCCATTGAAGGAAGACAAAGAAGCTAGAGAGAAAGAAAAGAAAAATCAAAGAAAAGCTTGGATTTAAGTAAGTTTTTCCAACTTTTCCATTAGAGAGAAAAATGTTCATCTTGTTCTTGGCCACATCTTGTGATGTTCTTAAGTTTTTATATTCTTTATTCTTTGTATTTTTGTTGGATGAAAGTTTGATAAAAGGGTTGTGCATGTATAAAGTTGATAGAATGTTACTAATGGACTAGTAAGCATTCTTTTCATGGTTTTAGAAACTTGTTGCTAATCTAGAGTTGTTGACCCACTCTTAAATGACCTAGATTTGATCTATAGTTATTTCATTGTGTTGAGACTTGATTTGAATGGAAGAAACATGATTGAAGTGTTGGATTTAACCAATTTGGTCTAATTTGTCCAATTTGAAGAAATTGAAAAATTAGGGTTTTAGACCATTTCCAAATTTAGGACTTTCATTTATATGGTGTATTTGGATGTGTATATGATACATATTAAATCTTATGTTCATTGGATTTCATTTGCATGTGTTTTGAACAATGGAAATGCAAAATGCACATTTCCCCCCATTTGTATGGCTCTCGGCTTTAGGGTTTATTTTTGGAAATTTTTGTTACCATTTGAATTTCAATATATATGACATGTTAAATTCATATGTGTAATGATATAGAATCATCCAAAATCGTTTCGAACAATTTCGGATTAAAATAAATAAAATGTTATGTTTAAGGGCAATTCGGTAAATTCACATAGATTTGATTTATGATGTTTTATTTCATGATTTGATTATTGGATAATAAAATAAATAAGTTTATTTTATTAATCCGAGAAAAAGTTTTGAAATCGTAAAATTTTGATTTTCCACTGTTCCGCTGCGTTACCGGATTTCCGCAATAAAACCCCTTCAAAACCGTATTGGCAGGACTAGGCTTTACCAGACTGACCAATACCAATTTTTCCCTAAATCATACTATTGACAATGGTTTGACTTTTCTGAGTCATAAGACGCAGCGACCCTCAGGCGTGGTCTTATAACTTAGTGGCAAAGATTGGGTGTCCACAAGACTAGCATAAGTTATGGCATGTTTGATTGCCCAACCCAATGATCAAGAAATTGTGATTTATATCATAAATTGGTTGGGAACCTACCTAATTATCGTATTTTATAACGACCGGACCTAGTCGGAGTTATGAAATGATGATAATGAGATCCTTGCCCACAAGAAATCCATCATATTGGGGTTGATGCGATTTGCTTAAAATTTTAAAACAATTGAGTGGGAGCAACTTCATAATATTAAAAGCCCATGTTATTATGAAACATTAATGAAAACATATTCCTAATTTTAACATTTTCTCTTAACATGTGGGTTAAAATATTTCACAAACATTCAAATGGCAAACAGAGTATCACTTCGTTCCATCCTTGATGAGCATAAGCTCAAAGGGGACAACTACAATGACTGGTTTAGAAACCTTAAAATTGTCTTACGATAAGAAAATATTTTCTATGTTCTTGAAAGACTATTTCCCCCTGAAGCCGCAGAAGACGCTGACCAAGATACATTTGATGCTTGGAAGAAATACGTCAATGATGATGAGCAAGCAGTTTGCATAATGCTTGGCTCTATGTCGGACGAACTTCAGAAAGCTCACGAAGATATGGATGCTCAAACCATCATCTTTCACTTGAAGGAGTTGTATGCAACTTCCGTTCAAACCAAAAGAATTCTCTAACTTTATTATACAGTTTCATCTGTCTGATAAAGAAGCTACTTTAGCAGAATTGTACCATCTGATAAAGCAAGCAGATAAGGACTTGAAACCGGAGCTTAAAACCTCCGTCATGTTTACGGGTACAGACCTGAAGCCACGAGGCCCAAAGAAAAATAAGGGTAAGACCAAGGCTCCAGATCACCTAAAGCCCAATGGTAAGGTGGATAAGAAAAATGGAAATGGGAAATATTTCTTTTGTGGAAAGAAGGGTCATTGGAAGAAAGACTGCAGATCCTTGATAGCCAAGGAAGCTAGGGAAGCCCAAAAGGCCAAGAAGCCCAATGCTTCAGGTATGTTGTATATGATTGAACTATATTCTCAAAACTTTGAACCTTCTACTTGGGTGCTTGACACCGGTTGTGGGACTCACTTGTGTAACAATGTGCAGGGCCTGAGAAACAGTAGGAGACTCCATCATGGGGAGGTTGACTTACGTATGGGTAATGGAGCAAAACTGGCTGCATCGTGCGTGGGGACTTATTCATTAGTTTTGCCGAATGGTTTAGTTTTAGACTTAGAAGATTGTGTTTATGTACATTCTCTAGTAAAAAACATCATTTCTATTTCTTCTTAATGTAATAAAGGCTTTTCATGCCTAATAAGTTGTAATGAATGTTCTATTTATTTCAATGAAATAAAATATGGAGATGGTAATTTGAATAATGGTATCTATGTCTTACAAACTAACAAAGAATGTTCAACCTTTAATATATACAACGTTAACTCGAATAATCTCAATGAATCTCTTCTATGGCACAGTTGCTTAGGTCATATCAATGAAACAAGATTAACTAAGCTACATAAGGATGGGTATTTCAAACCCTTCAAATATAAACCTTATGGAACTTGTGAGTCTTGTTTGCTTGGTAAAATGACCAAATTACCCTTCAAAGGTAAAAGACAGCGTGCATCGGAGACATTAGAACTTATACACTCTGATGTATGCGGACCAATGTCAGTCACCGCTAGAGATGGATTCTCCTACTTCATTACCTTTATCGAAGATCATTCGCGATATGGGTATGTGTACCTTATGCGGTACAAATCTGAAGCCTTTGAGAAATTCAAAGACTTCAATGCTGAAGTAGAAAACCAGCTTAATAAAAGTATTAAGTCAATAAGGTCTGACCGAGGTGGTGAATACATAAGCAACGAATTTCAAGATTACTTGAGAGAAAATGGCATTGTTTCCCAGTGGACTCCTCCGGGAACTCCACAGCATAATGGGGTCTCCGAAAGGAGAAATCAGACATTATTAGATATGGTCCGATCAATGATGCCAGACACGGATCTACCTCTTTCATTTTGGGGTCTTGCTTTAGAAACTGCAACACTACTACTAAACCAAGTTCCTTCCAAGACTGTTCGTCAAACACCATATGAGTTATGGTCTGGGAAACGTCATAGTCTTAGTTATCTAAGAGTTTGGGGATGTTACGCATATGTCAAGCTCACACAAACTAACAAATTGGATGATAGGGCAGTTAAATGTAAGTTTGTAGGATGCGCCTTGAACTCAAGAGCATACGTGTTCTATGTCCCAAATGAACAAAGAACATTTGTCTCACGAAATGCTAAATTTCTAGAGAATGAATTCCTTCTCAAGAAATATAGTGGGAGTAGACTTGACCTCGATGAGTTATGGTAAGAACAAACTAACATGTAACTAAACCACAGGCCCCTCAGAAGGGCAGCGACAGAACAACCACAAGGTTATGAACTCAGAAGGTCTGGTAGGGAAAGACATTAGCCTGAAAGATATGGTTTCCATATTGATAAGGAACATGATCAGGTCATTGATAATGACGATCCCACCAGTTATGATGAAGCAATGCGTGACATTGATTCAGTCAAGTGGCTTGAAGCCATGAAATCCGAAATAGACTATATGTATCAGAATCAAGTCTGGGACTTGGTAGATGCACTTGAAGGGATAAAACCCATAGGCTGCAAGTGGTTACAAGCGTAAAACTGATACAGAAGGAAACATCCAAACCTATAAGGCTAGGTTGGTGGCGAAGGTTATAGACAAATCCAAGGAATTGACTATGACGAAACCTTCTCGCCTGTTGCAATGATAAAGTCCATTCAAATTTTACTGGCACTAGCTACACACTTTGATTATGAGATTTGACAGATGGATGTAAAAACAGCTTTCCTTAATGGGAACCTCGTAGAGGAAGTCTATATGACACAACATGAGGGGTTTGCATCTAAGGATGATCATAATAAAGTATGCAAGCTTAAATGATCCATTTATGGACTCAAGCAAGCCTCCAAAAGTTGGAATATACGATTTGATGAGACAATCAAAGAATTTGACTTCATCAAAAATGTAGACGAGCCTTGTGTTTACAGGAAAAGTAGTGGGAATGCTGTTGTATTTCTTGTATTATATGTCGATGACATATTAATCATCGGGAATGATATTCCCATGATGCAAGCCACCAAACAATGGTTATCTCAGAATTTCTCCATGAAAGATTTGGGAGAAGCAGCCTACATCCTCGGCATTAAGATCTACCGTAATAGATCTAAGAGCTTGTTAGGACTTTCTCAATCTACGTACATAGATAAATTTTTGAAAAGATTCAAAATGAAAGATTCCAAAAGAGGTAATTTACCTACTTATCATGAAATCAAATTATCTAAGGAGCAATGTCCACATACTCCTTTAGATATAGAGCGTATGAGTAGGATCCCTTACACTTCAGCAATAGGATCGATCATGTACGCCATGCTATGTACAAGACCTGATATCTCTTATGCTCTTAGCATAACGAGCAGGTATCAGGCAAATCCTGGTGATAAACACTGGGCAGCTGTCAAAACAATCCTCAAGTATCTAAGAAGAACTAAGGATGTGTTTTTGACATACAGAGATTGTTCTGAGATGAAAGTCATTGGTTACTGTGATGCGAGCTTTCAGACCGATAGGGATGACAGCAGATCGCAAACGAAATATCTATTTACTTTGAATGACGGTGTTGTCAGTTGGAAAAGCTCAAAGCAGTCAACTACAGCGGACTCCACCACTGAAGCCGAGTATATTGCAGCATCTGAGGCTGCTAAAGAAGCACTCTGGATAAAAAAGTTCATCACGGAACTGGAAGTGCTTCCCGCGATAAAAAATGCGTCACGATGTACTGTGACAACACGGGCGCCATTGCTCAATCAAATGAACCGAGGTCCCACCAGAAATCCAAGCATGTACTCAGGCGATTTCATCTCATCAGGGAGATTGTTGAGAGAAAAGAAGTTATTATAGAGAAAATACCCACAGAAGATAATCTTACATATTCTCTGACTAAAGGGCTAACTCAACAAAAGCATGATAGGCACACCCGAGAGTATGCTGTTCAGATTCATACTAGTTGGCTATAGTTCAAGTGAGAGATTGTTAGGGATATGCCCTATACCCAACTTGTGGATATGCTATATGTACATGTATTTGTAATATTTTCATTAATTAATAAAATGGCAATCTTTATTATACGTGTCTTACATAACTTATATGAATCATCAACACTGTAATAAAGCCCTTGGAGTAATAAGACGATGACTTCCACACTTTATGAGAATCATTACTCTTAAATGTTCCAGTCATAGTTTTATGAATAATCTGGGCGTTCATAAAGCGGAGAGACTAGCATAATGATATGATCCGCCCTTAAGTGGGGTAACCGATCTCATAGGCTACTAGCAGAGATCCGTCCGCTTGGTGTATCACATGGATGCATGAGTTGCTCGTGTCCATCGAACTGACCGCCGAAAGTTTTCATATGGAGTGTTTATCCCATGTGTTTGTGAGAACTTTCATGTATCAATTATATGACTAGTCTTTTGACTTGAGGTCTTTACGATCTTATGTGTGGATCAAATAACTTTGACATTCTCCTTCCCCGGTTCAAAATATTCGGTCATAAGGGTATGATTGGGTCATTTTTTGAAACACATGAAGTTTGTAAATATACAACAGAGAATCGCCATTCTCTCGGATAATATTTTCTTATAAGAGTAGTATTCCAGTTCGTAGGTTGATATGTGTGATCAGTGCTTGAGACTGTGGCAACAGCGGAAGAATCATGTGAGATTCTTGGGTTAGCATGATTCATGACACTATCAACATCATACCTTTGACCATATGGGTAGACACTTTCTGTACCCTAAGTCAATAGGTGGGGATACAGTGAGGCGAGAGACCGTATCATATGTAAATCGCATACATAATGGATATATATATCTTTCCTTCTCATTTGGGGGCCTTGGCATGTTTCTAGATGTCAACCTTGGTCATTGAAATCGAACGACCATATGATCGGATGATAATTTATGTTTGATTAAATTATCACGATTCATTTCATGTCCAACTTGAGGGGAACCCAAAAGGTCACACACAACAAAGTCGAAATCAATGGTTAACAGTGCACAATACAAATATAACAACATATATGATTGCTGTAGGAATTATTCATAAATGGTTCAATGTGTTTAATTATTGAACATATCATTTATGAGGTTCCATAGTGGCTTAGGGATTGGTGAATGACGATAGGGGCACTTTGGGAATTGGAATAAAAAAAATTACTATTCACGTGAACAATAACGTGAATAGTAAAAAAAAATTTATTTGTTTTGAATTCCAATTCGGTCCAAACTCTTATTAGAGTTTTATAATCTCATTAAACCACTAAATTAAGATCCAATAGCTAAGATTAAATTAGCTTTTATCCCACATCAGATTCTTAATTAATTTTGTTGTCTTTGGAGCACTATATAAATCCAAAGAATTCTTTACAAATTGGCTACACCAAAACCTTTCATATATTGGGTTTATATAAGTGAGCAACTCTAAAGTTTAAGAGTAAGCCACTGATTTTGAGGATCCTTAGTCTAATTGACTAGAGGAACCTCGAGTTAAAAGTTTTGAGGTATTTGCCTAGGCTAGCACCAAGGGCAAAATAACCGTGCACTCAAGGCGTAGTCTTGCCGTTGAGTTTTGGCTTTGGTGTGTGCATTTTTGGAGGCCCACACTTGGGTGGCTCTTTGGAACGTGGAAGAGCTTGCTGAGTTCGAGAAAAGCTTGTAGATTGGAGGGAGGACTGGAGGAGTCTTCGGTTCAAGTAAGTTTTTTTCTTTCTTTATTTTAATTAGAGTTCTTATGATAGTTATCATGTTTAGGTTTATGTTCTTTGCATGTTTTATGAGTTTCATGCTTAGAATATATAGTAACATGCCTAGGCTTGTATAATCAAAACAAATGGGTCTTGGGCAAAGGGAAAGCGGCATAATAATTTTTATTTTCCGTTACGCACTCGCGACCGCTTCCCAACAGCTTTAAGCTAGTTGTTTTAATTAGTTGTTAAATAATGTGTTAATTTGTATAAATAATGTGAACAATGAACTAATAGACATCAGCGACTAGCGAACCAGGAATAATGAACAATGAACAGAGGAAAGAAACAAAAAATTGACAATCAGGAATTAGCACGAACAACGTTTTTTTTTTAAAAAAAAATGGCCAGATCGCCCAAAACAACCAACAGTCGAACTGCCAATCGGGCCAGAAACCGAACAACTCAATCGGCCTAACAGCCAAATTATCCAGTCAGTCTATCGATCAAATCGCCCAATTGGCCCGATAGCCAAGTCATACCGACTAGTCAGACGACAATCAAACGCAAGAAGTTACACGAACAAAGGAAGACAATTGAAGGGCACAAGGCACGATCCAAACACTACCATGGCAGTTACTACTAATGGTAGAAGATGGAACTAGGGATGGCAAAAAAACCCGGCCCCGGTCCGACCCGGGCCCAACATAATAAGCACAAGCTTAAAAAATATTATATATATATACTAGTGTGTGCCTGTGCCTATGACACGATGTTACGGAATTTACAGAGATATTGAGATTTTGCTATTTAATTTTTTATAATGAAATAATTTTATTTTATAATTAAATGATTTTATTTTTTAATTTATTTGGCAGTTTTCATTTTCCATTAATAAATGATTTTATTCTTTAATTTATTTGGTAGTTTTCATTTTTCATTTTTATAGAGATTCTATAATGAAATGATTCTTTATCAGCCATTAGATTATAATGAAATGATCTGAGCTGTCAATTAAGCCACATAAATATTGCATTTGGATACATTATCTCTCTTAATCATAACCATCTGTTACACTATCTTTCCCCCCACACCATTGTGCTTTATAATATAGATATATAAATATTTATATAAATTATATATATAAATAATTTTTTATTATTAAAAAATCAGGCCGGGCTTTTCCCGGGCCCGAGCTAAAAAAATTATTGTCGAGCTCGGCTCGGGCTTATCAAAGTCCGGGCCCGGCCCAGCCCATTGCCACACTTAGATGGAACATGGAGTTACAGAAACATGCCACACGACCGAGCAGTTACCAGAAGCCAGGCCCACAATTGGAGCATTTGTCACAGCTGGCAGGACAAGAAGCAAAGAGTTGCAGATCACGGGGTTCAACCGCCCAAGCAATTACCCATAGCACTATAAAAGCTCAAGGAAAAATCCGAAGAAAGACAGACAAAAATCAAAAGACTCTTATGAGCAAATTTAGCTTTTTCTTTTATTTAGATTAATCAATTGAGATTGTGTGCTTACGCCTCTTGGAGACATTCCTCAATAAAATTATTCACCTTTTTTGGGACTTTATTGTAAGAGGTTTGAACCTTACACACATTTCTTCTCTTGTTGTTCTACACCAGCAAATTATGTTTTCTTTTGCAATAGATCTGGTGTAAGAAGACTATCATTTCTTCTGAAACATTAGCTTTGTATAACAATAAAGAAAACTTATTTCTTCAATCTTCTCTTTTGCATTTCAAAATTGAAACAATAAAAACAAAATTTCTTTAAAAAAATCAAGCATTTGTCACCATTGCTAGTAAATTTGAAACATTAGCTTTGTATAACAACAAAGAAAACTTATTTCTTCAATATTCTCTTTTGCATTTCAAATTTGAAACAACAAAAACAAAATTTCTTTAAAAAAATCAAGTCTTTCTCACCATTGCTGGCAAATTAGGTTTTCTTTTACAATGGATCTAATGCAAGAATCTCTTATCATCCCCAACAGCTCTTTTTTCCTTGATTTTTCACTACAAGAAAATGGACCTTTAACGTCCAATCTTTTAGCGTCGAAACAACTTTCGAAGCTAATAATTAATTTTCACGTCGATTCCCTTATTCAATGCAAAAGAATAAACTTTTAGCGTTGAAATAAAAGTTCGACGCAAAAGGTAAACTTTTAGCTTTTTAGCGTCGGAATTCATCTTCGAGACTAAAAGTTGTACCTTTAGCGCCGAATAATATGTCGACGCTAAATGTTTCTGACAATTCCACTGACAATCTCGTTACCTTTAGCGTCGAAAATTATTTCGACGCTAAAGGTACAACTTTTAGTGTCGTATTAGTTATTCGACGCTAAAGGTACAACTTTTAGCGTCACATTAGTAATTCGATGCTAAATGTTTGTTACAACTCCACCGATAATCCTGTTACCTTTAGCGTCGAAATATAATTTCGACGCTAAATGTTAAGTTTTTAGCGTCGACTTAGGTAAATTTGACCCTAAAACTTTATTAAAATCTAGAAGCACCAACACTTCTTCCCCCCTCTGCTCTTTCTCTCCTCTGTAATTTTATTCTCTCATCTGCAAGTCCACTCATAACTTTCCTATAAATTTTCAACAAAACTCTAATTTTTTATAAGGTAATTTTTTTTCATCTCTCTTTATTTTTCCTTATATTTGAATCAGTACTCTCACTTAATTAATTTAAGTTTAATCTTTCTCAAAAATTAGGGTTTTAATTTTTTATAATTATCTTTATTATATACATTGTGTTAGTTATTTAATTTATTGTTAGTTATTTATGATGCATATATGCAGATTGATTAATTTACTAAATATGTTTTGTTTTGTAATTAATTAATTAATTAACTAAATATGTGTATGCTTAAATAAATAATTAATGAATTTGTGATATTGATGAGTTTAATATAATGTCTAATAATTATATTTTTATATATAGATATTTGGATGAAATGGATAGAAATTGGATGAGCTCGGTGGATAGATTAAGTGTTGAATATCGTAATGGAGTTTATAAGTTCATGGAATCGGAAAAGCAACACATTGATGCAGAAGGTTGTGTTCGGTGTCCATGTATAAATTATTTGAATAGGAAAAGGAAACGGTTAGATGAAGTTGAGAATCATTTATACATGTCGGGAATATCACCAACTTACCGTACGTGGATTTCTCATAGTGAGCAGTATAATTCTCAATCACGGTTTATTAATTCTGGTGAATGAGTAGTAGTCACAATCAACCTACAAAAGATGAGATAACCGATGCCTTGCGTGACTTACAAGGTCCACAAGTCGGTCATAGTGTTGGTGGTGACATAACAGTGTTAGGTGGAAATGATCAAAATTTATTTAGTCAATTACTTGATGAGGCACAAAAAATACCATTTGAAGGTATTGAGATGTCGATCTTGAATTTATTTTCCTATTATTATTAATAATTAATTAATTAATTAAATTTAGCTTTGAACCTCTAATCGACGCCAAATATAAACCTTTAGCGTTGATTATTGAGTTGCGACGCTAAAAGTTATTCTTTAGCGTTGATTATATTTTGGACGCTAAAAGTTTTAAAACATTAAATTTCTCTGAAAAATTTCCCTAACTTTATATGAACCGCCAACGTTTTAGCGTCAAACTAGTCGACGCTAAAATGAAAAAATTTCGACGCCAAATGGTTATTAAAATCCCCAAATTGTTTTCCCTTCTCCCTCACTCTCTGTTTCTGCTTTGATCTCTCTGTCTCTCACCATTTTTGCATCCATGTAAGCTTCATTTCTCTTTCTTTTCTTATTTTCTTAGATTTAAGCATAGATTTTTTGTGCCCAAATTCGTAGCCCATGAGCCCTAATTCTTCATCTTTGCATGTATTTTGGCTTAATTAGAGTAGTTATCACCCATTTTTATGCATATTATGACTATATTCATATGCATTAAGCTTAGATTTTGGAAATGACCAATTTTCCTCTTATGAAAGGGGTTGGCTAAAATTTTTGTTGATATAGGGGAAGTTATTTTCTGTTTGTGATGATTAAATGATGATGGTTTATGTGTTTTATGATGTTTTAAGCATGTATTAGATTTGTTTAGTTGAATACCCGAATTTTTATTCTCCTAAGGGGCTGGCTGAATTTGTAAATCTTATAGGGGCTATTTTTGTTTTTTTATTTGATGGATGATGATAAGTTATGCATATGATGATATTTTGAGTTGAGTTGTATTGATTTGGTGTTGAGAAAATAAAATGGTGTACATATACTCCTTGGCCGAATTACATAAGTAAAGTTAAGGTGCTGTTTTTTGGTCTTTTGTTGATAAATTGATAATGGATTATGAATTTGAAGGAATTTATAGCATTTGTGGTGTTATAGTGGGATGAGAAAATGCTGCAGCTAAACAACAACAGTATTGCTGTTGCAGTTTTGTAAAACAACAGCATCACCTGCTGACCGATGGTAAACACACACGTAACGCAAGCGCACATATCAACCAAGTAGTATAAAAATATCGATCCCATGAGGACTTAATTCTATTGTTGTTATTAATTATTGATTTTATTTATTTACAGGTATCTAATTGGGGTGAGAAGGTGATGATTGCTGATTGGTTGGTTGAATGTGGATGTTCTAAATAAATAAATAAATAAAAACACAAAAGAAAATACTAAGGAAAATAAACAAAAGACAAAAACATCTAGGGTTGTGATTTCACACAAAATTATTTTAATAATGAATTGATTCTCTTATACATGTGTAATAAATTAATTTGTTAACCTCGAACACGAAGATATGCAAAAGCCTTTTCCGATGGTCATATGCAAACACTCAAAGTAACCCAATTAACTATATGTCTATGTTAAGCAAGTTACATGACCGACGTAATCACACGCGTATAACGCAAGCGCACATATCGTTCAAGTAGTATAAAAAGTATCGATCCCACGAGGACTTAATACCTAAGCTATTAATTTATGAAGCCAAATTTTTACAAGTATCTAATGGATTGGTTGTTTGTTTGGATGGTGACTTTAAATTTAAAATAAGTAAAAACAGTGCGAAAGTAGATTAAAGAAAATTCAATATTATTAAACTATCCAGGGTTGTGAATCTTTCCAATATCTTTTAAAAATGAAGTGGTTATTTCATGTTTGTGTAATATATTGGTTTATTAGCCTGGAACACGAATTTATGCAAAAGCCTCTTCTGATTGTCAGATACAAATGCCCAAAATAACCCAATTAATCATATTCTTATGTCAACCAAGTTATTTGAATTCATTAAGATTAAGTTCCAATTATGACTACCCCTGCCCAACAGGTATATTCCTATCTTGTAAGGAAATCTATTAAAGGGCTATATATCTTCAAGGAAGATCATGAGCTAATGAGTCTAGGGTCTTAAACCTAAAATCCCATTTCCAAGTTCATTTTAAGTTTACAAGATCAATCTTATTAATGACCAGTTAACAATAAGCATTAAGACTAAGACTCAATAAATAAACCTTTATATTACCTAGACTATAAAATAACCCCTTATAAATCGGTGATATTGGAATTCATCACAACCCCAGATAACAGACTTAGTTACGACACATATCTAAGGCTAATAAAAGTTTAAATAAAATAAATGACATAAAGTAAATGCTGGAAATTAAATAAAGTAAATGATGGAAGTAAATGCTGAAAATTTAAAAATGTAAGAGTACAATAAAAGAAAATGATGGGGTTAGAGGATCCACTTTTATTACTACTATTTTAGATATCTCCCTTATTATAATATATTAATTTTGCGTGATATTACCAAACGAACATAAGGCGGTATCCTGATTAAGTCAAATTAATAATTAATTCCAACCGACCTTAAGGCGGTATCCTCATTAAGTCAGGTTAAAACCAATTTTATTAAGTCCAATCGACCATAAGACGGTATCATCATTAAGTCAGGTTTTAAATAGTTATTATATTATAATTAAGGGAGATTAATCTAAATATTAGTAATAAAAGCTTTACCTTTTACCCCAGCAGGGGGAAGTTACATTCTCATTGCGTAAAAGTAAAAACTGAAAAATAAATAAAGGAAGGTACTATTGCGTAAAAGTAAATTGCAGAAAGTAAAGACTGAAAAGTAAAGAAAAGAAAGTGCAAATGCGAAAATTAATTACTGAAAACTGTAAATAAATAAACAAGATACAATCTTCTTAATATTCTTAAGGACATACATAGAAGAAAGTATGAAATGAAATCTGAAATTCGGCCTATATAAATTTTGGTGTCACGCGTCGCGACGCGCCAACCCTTGTGCGTCGCGATGTGCTGTTGATGAAGGACACGTTACGCGAAACTCCCGGAGATGGTGACATGTGTACGCGGTTGAATAATTATCTCAATAATTATGCTGACATGGCGACCACTGAATTATTATGCTGACATCATTGATGACGTATGTGCTGATGTGGCGCTGATGTGGCGATGATGATTGTCAGCAGCATGTGATGAGGACACGTGTCCGACGTACGTTAGCATGATTTGCTGTGATGTTGACATGTGACATGCGCATGTTAGCATGGGCGCATGATAGCAAACCTCTCTGATTGTGACATATGTACGACATATTTTAGCAGGATCCGGCGCACGTTAGCGGTTGCGACGCAGAGTAGCTGCGCGTCGCGATGCCCAAAAGACAGTTTTGCCCTTTTTTGTCCGTTTTTTACTGTTTTGGCCCTGATTTGATTCCAGAGAGTCCTGAAACTTTATTTATCTACAAAATAACACAAAACACATCAAAATATCCATAAAACTCAAGAAACTATACAAATTATTAAGTTAAAGGAGTGGGAAATAGTGATCTATTTACCATTCATCACACCCTCAAACCTAACATTTTGCTAGTCCTCGAGCAAAACAACAAGATAAAATAACATAAACATCTTTAAAATAAAATTAAACTAAGCCACTTTCGTAGGGATCACGGTTGCATTTAGCGTATGCAACAAGCCTTTAAACCACTAGGTGTCCCTAGTGGACGAGTTGTAGTCTCGTGAGGGCTTACAGTGACGATACCCACAAACGTCAATTTAAAAACTAATGCACACAAAAGCAAAAAAACAAGAGAAAAAAGAATAAAGAAGTTAGTGACTAAATAGGTGAAACTCCTTATCCAAGTTAATAGTTGTTTTCTTTCTTTCTAAATTACCGAATAAGTAAATTCTCCGATTATTTTTTACCATTCTCTATACACACAACTAACAATGTATTAATTAATTCATTGTTCCCACAATATTCATAAGTGTAGTTGAAAAGAAAGCAATATTTTTGTCCTAAAGTTATATCAGAATTCACATTTTTTTTTTAAACAATGAAATATTTTTCTGATTTTTTTTTATTTATATACAATTTCATCCATCCATGTAGCGAGCTTTGAGTCAGTGACTCCAAAACCAGTTGGATTTAGGACACTAGGTGTTAAGACACCCTTACAGACTTAATTACTTGGATTTCAGACATATATATTTTTTTGTAACATCTACGATCCATGTAGCGAGCTTTGGGTCAATGACTCCCAAACCAGTTGGTTTTACGGCACTAGGTGTTAAAACACCCCTACATACTTAATAACTCGGATCTCATACATTTTTTTTATCCCATCGCTTGTTTAGATGCTTCCTCCAATTAAACTGGAGCACTGAATATTACAAACTTTTCAATTACAACTCATGTTCGTATGTTACCATGCATGTTGATAATACATGTCAACTGAACATATGAAGATCCATTTTAGTCAGTTTTATGGAGAATTCACAAATTAAGTAATTCAAACTGAAATAAATAAAAAATTAACTTATTACGAAATAGGTTGAGATACGTCTTAAGAGTGGAAATTCCTTACACAGCTATCTCATACCAATTTCACCCGATTAATCAAATTAAAAACACAAAAACTCAAAATATTTTTTTATATATATATTTTTTTGTAAAATTTTTAAATTTTTTTGATTTTTTCGAAAATTTTTGACTAAAAATAACGCAATAAAAACAAGATACGAGTCAACTATTCCCCTCCCCCAAACCTAAATGAGACATTATCCCCAATGTCTTAAAAAGTAGAAGAAGAGTTTAGAAACAGTACATGGTTAGCTGAAATTCTTCATCTAAATGAAGAATTAAAGGTTAAGATCCAGATTTATCCGACGCTTCTTACCACGATCATTATCGGACCAATTTATCTTAGAAAGGATAAGGTCAATTTGTGGTTCAAAGGCTAAAATTTGGTCAATTAAATCTTGGGCAGTTCTGGCAGTAAAGAGGAGTTCTTTTACAGGCTTTGACACGAACCCATTTCTTCGGGCATCATCAAGAAACATACAAAGAAAATCTTAAAATCCATCAGCGTTAAACAGTCCAAGTGGTTTCTGGTGTATGTTCAAGTTCGCCCAAGATAACACTGTAAAAATTTCTTCCATCGTACCCAAGCCACATGGCAAAGCAATAAAAGCATCAGCACAATTAGACATTGCAAGTAGACCCGGACCAGGACGACTCGGGTCCAGGTAGACCTGGATCCGCAAAAAAAAATTTGTGGATCTGGGTCTATATTACACAGACCCGCAATTTACCGGGTCCGTTTATTTCCGGACCCGGGTACCCGGGACCCAGTTTAAAGAAAAAAAAACAAAAAAAAAAATAAACAAATTAACTTAACCCTAATTCCTAAATCCCACTGTTGGTGGTAATCCTCTCTGTTCTTTTCAAGATCATTTTTAGGGGAAAGAATGTTAGTTTTGAATCTCTACTGACTTAGCAATTATGGAGGCATGTTAAATACTTGTGTCTTATTGTGCTGGTTCGCCATGTACAGGCTATAGTGGAGCCAAAAAACACAGGAGCTGATGCTGCTGCTGCTGGTGAGAGTTCCTCCAACAAACAAGAGAATAACGGTGAAAAGGAAGAAGTGACCGAGAAGGAAGAAACGGTTGCCGCACCTGCGCGTCGAAGCAGGGCGTGACAATTAAACAAATGGAAAGAGAATGCATGTGACTATTAGTTTCACTTTTGGCAGATTGTCAGCTTAGTTGTTTTCCCTATAACTGGATTCAAATGATGTGATGATTCCTTTTATGCATCCAAGGGAAAAAAAGTTTCGAGGAAAGTTTTATGTTCAATTACAGATAATGGATATTCGTATACCAGCAGTTGCAGAAATGGGAAAAAGAAAACAAAAAAAAGAAAAAAGAAAAAAAATAGTGGAGTTGCGGATCTCGGGTCCACTACCGGACCCGGGTCCTTTCAAGAGCTTGCGGATCCGGATCCGGGTCCATACGTACCCGGGTCCGGATCCGTAAATTGCCATCCCTAAGCACATTTAATCATTTCCACCAGTCGTTCAGACATACCTGGGACGATCAGTTCCTCTCCATTTGATAGTCCTAAAAGATTCGCATCTGTCAAAGGTTTTGGGATTATTCCGAGAACTTGACTACCTCTTTCCTGTACAGCCCTTGAAATGATCCCCATTAGTCCAAGATTGCCACTGCCATATACTAAGTGCATATTCCTTTCAGCTATGACTCGACCCAATTCTTGTGCTGCCGCTACAAATTCTGGTTTAGAACCAACACTAGTACCGCAAAACACACAGATGTTTACAACTCGTCTTCTTGAAGTAGCTTCCATTTTTATTTATCAACTTTGGATGTCTTCAAGAGTGCAATGATGAGTTGAATTTATAACACCTGAAAAATGGTGAGTAATAATAGCACTAGTACCTGTCAAATGACAATTATTAGTTAAATAGTGAAATATATCATGAAAGTCAAAAAGTCTGGATCCTGTCGGAGAAAATAGAAGAAAATAACAAAAAAAATCACAATTATTAATAAAGATAAAAAGAAAATAATAATTACAGGAAGTAACGGCTTGAATGACGTCTATGCATCAGAGACAAGCTTCCCATCCAATTTTCTTATAAATTTGCAAACATGATTTTTTAAAGTCAGATTCCCGAGACTAAGTTGTTCTTTTTCTTTTTGGAATTGTGTATATAACATGTGAATTGCATGATGCACATATCCACTAGAATGCGTCTCAAGAGTCTTAGATATGTCATCCAAAGACTCCTTACTCAAGCCATCCCTAATGAATTTAATTTTATCTTCACGGTTATCAGACACCATTCCTAAAGAATGACAACGAGTATTACATGTCATACGAGCACATTTATAGCAAACACTCATTCTTTTAGCTCTTCTTTTTTTAGCATAGGTGCTTCTTCCTAAACCAGGCAGATACGAAACAAAAGAGTCAGAGGAATCACCTGCCAATCGGACCCGTGCTTCAATAATCCAACGAATGTCATTAGGAATACCTTTGATTATCAGCAGTCTCATTCGTTCCAAGTGAGCTTTGTAGACTTTCATCAAAGAGTTTTGAGGGAGAGAAGGAAATTGCTTGTGAAGATTTGCGAGAACTTCTTCCATTATGAAATGTGACTTTACCTACAAAAATTAAACACACAACAATAAAACACACCAAATCACAATATATACATAAATTGCATGGGTTGCCTCCCAGCTAGCGCTAAGTTTAACGTCGTCAGCTAGACATGACTGCCCGGATCTTAGACTGGATCTGAAAGTGTAACACTTTCTTTTTGTCGCTCAATTAATTCTCCCCAGTAGTGCTTGACACGCTGGCTGTTAACTTTGAATGTTTTGTTGGACTTGCGGTTGTATATCTCAACAACTACGTATGATAACACCTGAGTAATCACAAATGGACCTGACTACTTTGATTTCAGTTTTCCAAGAAAAAATTTCAACCGTGAATCATATAACAACACCTGCTACCCTAGCTCCAGTTATTTGCGCACTATTTTTTCATCATGACATTTCTTGGTCTTTTCTTTGTATAGTTTGGCATTCTCATAAGCCTGTAGGTGAAATTCCTCTAATTCATTGAGTTGATGGAGTCATTTCTCTCATGCTGCTTGTAGATCAAGATTTAACTTCTTCAGTGCCCAGTACGCTTTGTGTTAAAGCTCCACTGGCAGATGGCAGGCTTTCCCAAACACCATTCGATATGGGGACATACCAATATGTGTCTTGTAAGCTGTTCGATAGGTCCCTAATGCGTCATCTAATTTTTCAGACCAGTTCTTCCTTGTTGATCCAACGGTTCTCTCCAAGATTCTTTTGATCTCCCTGTTTGAAAATTCAACCTGTCCATTTGACTGTGGATGATAGACAGTGGAAACTTTATAAGTAAGTCTGTATTTGGATAAGAGTGCATCAAAGTATTTGTTGTAGAAATATGTGCCACCATCACTATTAATCACCCGAGGTGTTCTGAAGGGAGTGAAAATATTCTTTTTAAGGAATTTTATCACCACTTTTTAATCATTTGATGGCAGTGCAATTGCTTCAACCTATTTGGAGACGTAGTCTACTGCAACTAGTATGTACATGTTTCTGAAAAGTGGAACAAAGGGTCCTATAAAATCAATACCCCATACATCAAATATCTCCACTTCCAGAATGTTTTGCAGAGGTCTTTTATTTCTCCTCGATATATTTCCCGTTCTTTGGCACATGTCACATTGAAGAGAAAATAAGTGAGCATCTTTAAAAAGAGTGGACTAGAACAAACCTGACTGTAGGACTTTTACTGTAGTTTTATTTCCGCTGAAGTGTCCACCATATGGTGATGAATGACAATGCTGCAGGACACTATTGACCTCCTCTTGTGGAACACAACGTCTTAGTAATTGATCAGCACAACATTTGAACAGGTACGACTCATCCCAGATATAATGTTTGACTTCTTTGAAGAACTTTTTTCGTTGCTGATTTGTCCATTCCAACGGTCATTTTCCCGATACTATGTAGTTGACACTGTCAACATACCAAGGGACATCATGTTGTTTCATGGCAAACAGTTGTTCATCTGGAAAAGTTTCTTTGATTGTCAATTCATTGCCAGCTGTTTCTCTATTCTCGAGCCTAGATAAGTGATATGCCACTTGGTTTTCTGTCCCTTTCCTTTCTCAGATCTCCACATCAAATTCTTGGAATAGAAACACCCAATGGATCAATCTAGGTTTAGCATCTTTCTTCGTGATCAAATATTTGATTGCTGAATGATCTGTGTAGACCGCCATTTTGGGACCTAGCAGATAAGAGCAGAATTTATCAAAAGCAAACACAACTGCAAGCAACTCATTTTCAGTGGTTGTATAGTTGAGTTGAGCTTCATTCAAAGTTCTGTTGGAGTAGTAAATGGTATGGAAAATTTTTGCTTTGTGTTGTCCCAAAACTGCACCTACAGAAAAATCACTAGCATCGCACATCACTTCAAATGGAAGAGTCCAGTCTGGTGCTACTATGATAGAGGCAGAGTCCAGCTTTTGTTTTAAGATCTCAAAAGTTTCATGGCATTCTTTGGTGAAGTTGAAAGGCACATCTTTCTCCAGAAGATTGCATAGAGGTTTAGCAATCTTAGAGAAGTCTTTGATAAATCTCCTGTAAAAGCCTACATGTCCGAGAAAACTCCGAATCCCTTTAACAGTTGTTGGTGGAGGTAATTTTTCAATTGTTTCGATCTTTGCTTTGTCTACCTCGATTCCATTTTGTGAAATCCGATGTCCCAGGATGATGCCTTCATGCACCATGAAGTGGCATTTCTCCCAGTTGAGTACCAGGTTGGTATCTTCGCATCTTTGTAATACTTGTTCCAAATTTTGTAAGCAGTGGTTGAAAGAATCTCTAAACACAGAGAAATCATCCATGAAAACATCTATACTTTTTTCCAGCATGTCTGAGAAGATGGCCATCATGCAACGTTGAAATGTGACAGGAGCATTACATAGTCCAAATGGCATTCTGCGGAAAGCAAAAGTACCATACTGACATGTAAAAGTAGTTTCCCCCTGATCTTCTGGGGCGATGACAATCTAATTGTTCCCCGAATATCTGTCCAGAAAATAATAGAACTCGTGTCCCGCCAATCTGTCTAGCATCTGGTCAATGAATGTCAGCGGAAAATGGTCATTCCTTGTTGCTTTCTTCAGTTTCCTGTAGTCCATGCATACTCTCCATCCAGTCATTATTCTTCTTGGAATCAGCTCGTTCTTTTCATTTGTGACTACAATTATTCCTTCTTTCTTTGGCACACACTGCATAGGACTCACCCAAGTGCTGTCAGAGATGGGGTAGATAATACCGGCATCCAACCATTTGATAATTTTTTTCTTCACGACCTCCTTATGATTGGATTTAGTCTCCGTTGATGCTCCACTGTGGGTTTGTACTCATCGTTCATCAAAATTTTGTGCATGAAAAATGATGGACTAATGCCTCCAATATCTACTACAGTCCAGCCAATGGCTTTCTTGTGTTCTCTCAGCAATTTTTCTTCTTGCTCTAATGTTAGCGACGAAGAAATAATCACAGGTAATTTAGAAGAATTTCCTAAGAATGCATACCTGAGATGGCTTAGAAGTAGCTTTAGCTCCAGTTGCGGTGGTTCTTCAATTGAGGGCTTGATTCGTTCTTTCTTCGGTAGTTCCAGACTTTCCACTTATGGTGTCGATTTGAAGCGAAATGGTTTATCAAGATAGTTGATACATTCCGGAATTTCAGCATCTAGCTCACTGTCAGTCATGTTGGTGATGCAAGCTTCAAGTTTATCCGTTGGAGGTGGCATTGCATCAGTATCTTGGATGATACTATCTACAACATCAATTCTGAAATATTCCTCCTCATTTTCATCACTCGGGAACTTCATGGCTTTGAAAACAATGAAGGTAACTTCTTGGTCCTGTACTTTCATGGTTAGTTTTCCTTTTTGTACATCAATAACAGTTCGACCTGTAGCCAAGAATGGTCTTCCGATGATAATAGGTACATCTTTGTCTTCTTCCATGTCAAGGATAATGAAATATGTTGGGAGAATGAGTTTGTCAACTTTGACTAGCACATCTTCAACTACACCTCTCGGGAATACGAGCGTTCTATCAGCAAGTTGCAAAGAGACTGAGGTGGGTATTGCTTCTCCAATATGCAGTTTCCTGTAAATTGAAAAAGGCATCAAATTAACACTTGCACCTAAGTCGCATAAAGTCTTACCGATGTATTGTCTCCAATGGTGCATGGAACAGTGAAACTGCCAGGATCTTTCAACTTTGGAGGAAGTTTCCTCTAGATGATGTCGCTGCATTTTTCTGTCAATGCTACTGTCTCGTAATCTCCCAATCTCTGTTTTCGTGAAAGGATGTCTTTCATGAATTTGACATAACTGGGCATTTCTTCCAACGCTTCTGCAAATGGAATGTTGATATGCAGCTTTTTGAACGCCTCCAAGAATCGAGCAAACTGTTTGTCTAGTTTGTTTTTCTGGAGACGCTGTGGAAAAAGTGGAGGTAGAGTAATTCTTTCTTGATCTTTTTCCTTTGCTTCTTTTTCCTCCATCTGTGGAACTGCATCTTTTGGAACTTCTTCAATGGATGCCTTGATTCCAACATCTTTGTTGATTTCAGTACCATTTTTCAAATTCCCTCGATTCCTTGAATTTGGTTCTGTGTTGGTAGGAAGGTTACCTATCGGTCTATAACTTTGAGCGTTGGCCAATTGTCCCATTTGATTCTCCAGTGCTTTAATAGAAGCTGAATGACTTTGATTCAATGCTACTTGATTTTGAACCATAACTACTAAAGCATCATATTTTGCTTCTTGCTTTTTCAACTGGGCCAGCACTTCTATTATTCATGGTTCTTTTTCATATTCCTGGCCTTTGTTTTGCTGTTGGAATCCTGGTGGTGGATTGTTCCTTTGGCATGAATTGTTGTTCCATACGAAATTGGGATGATTTTTCCACCCTGGGTTGTAGGTGTTGGAATATGGATTGTTCCCATGTCTGTTGAAATTGTTGACATAATTCTCTGTTTCTTCATGTTGGTTTACCTCTGATTCTGGTGCTCTCCAAATGGTGAACTTGTAGATCCAGCATTAACCTTCATGTTAAGAGTTTCCAGATTTTTTCAAATCTGATCCAGCTTGGCATTCACTACTGTGTTGGCTCCAACTTCATAAATTCCTGCGATTCGTTGGATCATGTTTTTTTTTTATTGGCCACAAAGAATTACTGTTGGCAATTTCTTCAATTAAATCCCAGACATGAAGCTCCTCCAGCCGCAACATCAATTGTGGTTCTCATTATTCCAGAAAGTCCATTATATAAGGTTTGGACTTATAGCCACTTTGCAATCTCATGGTGAGGACATTTCCTGAGTAAATCTTTGTACCTTTCCCAAGCTTCGCAGAGGGGATCTGAGTCATATTGTACAAAGAATGTGATGTCATTTCTCAGCTTTGCAGTTCTGGCTGGTAGAAAATACTTTGCAAGGAATTTGGTAGCTAGAGTGTTCCAAGTTGTGATGGAACCTGCTGGTAGTGAATGTAGCCAAGCCTTAGCTCTGTCTTTCAAGAAATATTGATAAACACGCAGTCTCATTGCTTCTTCAGCCGCTCGGTTGTAATTGAAAGTACCGTAAACTTCCAGGAAGTTACTGATGTGGGCATTAGGATCTTCAGTTGCATTCCCCCCAAACTGAACTGACTGTTGTATCATCTGGATGCATGTTTTGATGTCACATACATTTGCTGGTAAATGAGGAAGTACAATACAAGAAATGAAGCCGTCAACCACCAGAATAGTTCTGTCTCAAATGGGAATTGGTGGTGCAACTTCCAAAGGTTTAGGTTCCATGTTGATTAGTGCTTATTGGCCTTCTCGCCTTTCCATTCTCAACTGTCTGATTGTTCTTTCAATTTATGGGTCAAGTGGACGGATTTCAAAGCTTGTGGCTCGTCTCATGTAGTGACTGAGAACCTAAAACGCAAGAAAACAGAAATAATAAGTAAAAGAAAATTACATACAAGCAAAATATATCTAACCTCAAAATTAATAGTGAAAGATAAATAAGTCCCAGACAACGGCGCCAAAAACTTGACCGGCGTAATCACACGCGTATAACGCAAGCATATGTATCGTTCAAGTAGTATAAAAAGTATCGATCCCACGAGGACTTAATACCTAAGCTATTAATTTATAAAGCCAAATTTTTACAAGTATCTAATGGATTAGTTGTTTGTTTGGATGGTGACTTTAAATTTAAAATAAGTAAAAACAGTGCGAAAATAGATTAAAGAAAATTCAATATTATTAAACTATCCAGGGTTGTGAATCTTTCCAATATCTTTTAAAGATGAAGTGGTTATTTCATGTTTGTGTAATATATTGGTTTATTAGCCTGGAATACGGATTTATGCAAAAGTTCAGATACAAATGCCCAAAATAACCCCATTAATCATATTCTCATGTCAACCAAGTTATTTGAATTCATTAAGATTAAGTTCCAATTATGGCTACCTCCGCCCGACAGGTATATTCATATCCTGTAAGGAAATCTATTAAAGGGTTATATATCTTCAAGGAAGATCGTGAGCTAATGAGTCTAGGGTCTTAAACCTAAAATTCCATTTCCAAGTTCATTTTAAGTTTACCAGATCAATCTTATTAATGGCCAGTTAACAAGAAGCATTAAGACTAAGACTCAATAAATAAACCTTTATATTACCCAAACTATAAAATAACCCCTTATAAATCGGTGATATTGGAATTCATCACAACCCCAGATAACAGACTTAGTTACGACGCATATCTAAGGCTAATAAAAGCTTAAATAAAATAAATGACATAAAGTAAATGCTGGAAATTAAATAAAGTAAATGCTGGAAGTAAATGCTGAAAATGTAAAAATATAAAAGTACAATAAAAGAAAATGTTGGGGTTAGAGGATCCACTTTTATTACTACTATTTTAGATATCTCCCTTATTATAATATAGTAACTTTGCCTGATATTACCAACCGACCATAAGGCGATATCCTGATTAAGTCAAATTAATAATTAATTCCAACCGACCATAAGGCGGTATCCTCACTAAGTCAGGTTAAAACCAATTTTATTAAGTCCAATCGACCATAAGGCGGTATCCTCATTAAGTCAGGTTTTAAATAGTTATTATATTATAATTAAGGGAGATTAATCTAAATATTAGTAATAAAAGCTTTACATTTTACCCCAATATGGGGGAGTTACCTCATCATTGCGTAAAAGTAAAACTGAAAAGTATATAAAGGAAGGTACTATTGCATAAAAGTGAATTGCAGAAAGTAATGACTGAAAAGTTAACAAAGGAAATGCAAATGCGAAAATTAATTACTGAAAACTGTAAATAAACAAATAAGATACAATCTTCTTAGTATTCTTAAGGAATTACATAGAAGAAATTATGAAATGATATCTGAAATTCGGCCTCTATTTATAGACAAATTTTGGTGTCACGCGTCGCGACGCGCCTTTGATGAAGGACATGTTGCGCGAAACTCCCGGAGATGGTGACACGTGTACGTGGCTGATTGATTATCTCAATAATTATGCTGACGTGGAGACCACTGAATTATTGGGCTGACATCATTGATGATGTATGTGCTGATGTGGTGATGATGGTTGTCTGCAGCATGTGATGATGACACGTGTCTGGCGCATGTTAGCATGATTTGTTGTGATGTTGACACGTGGCTGGCACATGTTAGCATGGGCGCATGATAGAAAACTTCTATAATTGTGACACGTGTCCGGCGTATTAGCAGGATCCGGCACACGTTAGCGTCGCGACGCCCAAAAGACAGTTTTGCCCTTTTTGTCCGTTTTTCATTATTTTCACCCAGATTTGATTCTAGAGAGTCCTGAAACTTTATTTATCTACAAAATAACACAAAACACATCAAAATATCCACAAAACTCAAGAAACTATACAAAATATTAAGTTAAAGGAGTGGGAAATAGTGATCTATTTACCACTCATCATTATCCGAATTCATTAAGTTCAAGTTCCAATTGTGGCTACCCACGCCCGACATGTATATTCATATCCTGGAAGGAAATCTCCCCTAAAGTGAGATCGTGAGCTATTGAATCTAAGGCTGAAACCTAAAATCCCTTCGTCAAGTTCATTTTAAGTTTACCACATCAATCTTATTGGTGATCAGGCAACAAGAAGCATTAATGTTAAGATTCAATAAACAAGCCAAAGTATCACACATAATATATTTAAATCAATTATTAAACTCATAAATATTGTGCTTCATCACTTCCCTAGATTAAAAATAAAATGTTGGGATTAGGGGATCCACCTTTACTATTTCAAATCTAGAAAGCTCCCTTATTATAATATTTAAATTTGCATTATATTACCAACCGACCATATAGGCAGTATCTTGATTAAGTCATATTTTAATTAATTCCAACTGACCATAAAGGCGGTATCCAATTAAGTCAGGTAAAAATTAATTTAATTAAGTCCAACCGTCCATAAAGGCGGTATCCGATCAAGTCAGGTTTTAAGATAATTTATATATTATAATTTAAGGGAGATTAATCTAAATTATCATAATAAAAGTTTCACCCTTCCCCCAGCGGAAATTAACTACAAAACATAAAAGAAAGATAAATAAACTATTATTACTACTATTAAAATAAAAATACATTACTATTAATATATAGAAACAAGATACAATCCTTAAATCCTTATTAAGAATCTTAAGGAAATTATGAATTTGGAAAATGAAATCAGCTTCTATTTATAGGCAAAATTCAGGCTTGCGCGTGGATTGTTGACACATGTACGCGTTTTGCTGAGATGTTGACATGTGGCACGCGTTTTGTCGGTGCATCGCGATGCGTGCTACAGTAGATGGCGACTGTCGGCAGATCAATAATTATACTGATGTCATGATGACGCGGTGATGAGGCATGTGACGACTCATATGATGATGCGTGTCGACAGTTGAATAATTGAGGCGCGACGCTGAGGTCCTGCGCATCGCGACGCGTGAACAGTGAATTTCCAAATTTTTGCCATTTTCGTCCGTTTTTCATCGTTTTAGCCCCAAGTTGATTCCATTGAGTCCCAAAACTTTATTTATCTGCAAAACAAACAAAAACACATCAAAACGTTCATAAAACCTGAGAAACCATAAAAAATATTAGGTCAAAATGGCGGTAAATATTGATAAATTTTCCACTTATCACACCCTCAAACCTAATATTTACTAGTCCTCGAGAAAAACAAACAAAACAAAATGAAATAAACAATTAAAAATAAATTAATCTAAGCCACTTTCGTAGGGATCAAAGTTGCATTTAGCGTATGCAACAAGCCTTTAAACCCCTAAGTGTCTATAGTGGATGAGTTGTAGTCTCGTGATGGCTTACAGCGACGATACCCACAAACGTCAATCATGCACATGCAATAACACATAAAAACAAAAGAAAGAAAAGAACGAAATAAAATAAATGAAAATAATAGCTATATATACAATGTCCTCAGAGAATGTCTAGCAACAAAGTTAAACCTTCAAAATGCATACTACAACTAAAATCATTTCCTTTGAACAAAGTATCAAAGTCAGACTCTAAGTGTGTGTGTGTGAATAATTCTGCAAACAGCTTCGATTCTAAGTTATTAACTAGGTGAGTTTGTCTCAATTCTCAGTAGTTGATGGGTTAAATCAACCTGACTATCTAAAATTATTATGTTTGCTACAATATGTGTAAAGTGAGGAATGACTTTTTTTAAGCTTACCGTTTAACGCGAACGATCACTACTTACTGAGGCAAGATGTCCGGTTACTAAGTAAAAGCTTATTTATTAACTAACTCAAGCCGTACCATTTGATGCGAACAGTCACTGCTGGCCAGACAAGACGTCCGATTACTAAGTAAGAGCTTGGTCAGTTTTTATTCATCGTCAATTTTTTTTTACCTCACATCATAAATAAATGTAGATAGAAATAGATATTCAGGCAAACAGTCATTCATCATCCACCGATTATTTTAACTAGTCACTTTGTCAATTCCTTATTATCTAACTGCTACAAAACTATTTTTTAAGTACATATGAGTCTGACCTAGATATTAGGCTCAAAGTATAGGATAAAAGTGAAATTAGCATTTATATTTTCCTAGAACGTTTTACTAAGACAAACAATCTCATCATTAGACCATTTATTATTATTATTATTTTTTTAAAATAAAACATGAAAAAATTAAAACACGCAAAACATGCAAGACACACAAGACATACGGCATGCATGAAAGAAAAATGTGCAGGAAAAATAATGGAGAAAACAAATAAAAATAAACAACCTTACCCCCAAACCTAAACCTAACATTGTCCCAAATACGTTACAAAATAAAAGAAAGGTAAGGGAACAATGTTACCGTGGTTTCTTCATTCCTCAGCCATGTCGTCCTCGCTGCTATCCCCTAGATAGGCTAGAATCTGATCATCACTCAATCCCTGATGGTGTGCCATTCGTTGAAGTAGTTGAGCAATGTAATCGACATGAGATTCCAACCGTTCTACACGTTGTGTCATAGAACGAGGCTGCGATGATCTCCGAGCAGGTTGAGGTTGCTGTTGTGGAGCTGCAGGTGTAGAGGAATAACCAGCTTGTGCAGGAATCTTTGCTCGGAGTTATTGGATAATTCAAGTAGTCAATGCAATGGGTGGCTTTATCGTTTCTTCTTTAGGGTCCATGGGCACTCTAGCCAGTGTGCAAAGATTGGTGATTAGGCTACAATACAAAAGGCCAATCTGTGTAGAACGTGCTGCCCAAACTATATCAGCCCTCCCACATCAATGGTATGACCCTCCAACAGAGAATATAACAGGATCATCCGTTCATTTGTGACATTGGGTGCCTGACAGCAATGTTCAGGTCAGTAAATGAAACCAAACCCTAGCATCTGGCTTAAGATATCGTGAGCTCATCTTCAAATATTCCCCGCTGCTACTCATATCCCATACAACATTGGGGATGCAAAGTGTTTGTGTTAGATGAGTCATATCTAGATGCTCCATGGATGCTGTATATTCATCTACTTCTATATCGGGCAAACCATAATACTTATTAATTGTGGATCTATCAAACGTCATATATTGACCTCTAACTAACATCTGATACGTCTGATGCTCGTAAGCATTGGCGTAGAACTCACAGACTACAGGTATACAGGCTGGGGTAGGCTGTTGGCAAAGCTTATGCCAATGATGGGTGGTGATAATTCTATCTATCTGGGGAAACTACCCGGGGTTAATGTCAAAACCCCTCTCCATGATTGGGACTTTTTGTCCTATCCTATTTTCATATAGACACTCAATGATTGCCGACATAAATTTTATTACATCGTAACTCGATCCGGATGCCGCTGAGGTTCGTGTCTTTTAAAGGTAATTTTAATTCTTAAAAATTTCGACAGAATTTCCCCTAATTTTCAAGATTTCCAAATTTTCACCCTAAAATTTCTAACACTTCAACAATTCACAAATCACAAACAGCATTCGCCCCCAAAACTACGAATTTGCCAATAGTAACTTCCACAAACACACGCCCACAACTCCAAAATTTTAATAGCAAATACAAATATAAACACACAATAATCACACCACAAAGGTTTTTTTTTTCACAACAACCACAACTCTAAATTTTTCACAAATAACACAAAATTCAGAGAAAAATGAGATAGAAACAAAATGGAACTTGAGATTTCATGAAATTACTTCCCAAATCCGAGATGATACACGCGAAATGGAGGATGGGTGAGTTGGGGAAGTGATTTGGCGAGTTGTTCTTCCCCAGATCTGAGCTTATACACGAAATGAAGGGTTGGGTATTTGAATTGGTGGATGGTTTTCGTGTAGGGGGAAGTGATTTTGTGGGTTTTAATGAGTTTGGTTGATGGGTTTTGGAGAATTGAAGGACGAATTTATGGAGAAAGTTGAGAGAAAATGAAGAAAATGGAGATGACATGTGAAGAAGATGAGTGGCGGCTGCTGTTTTTAGATCTAGAACCGCGTGCGCGTCGTGACATGCAGCTTATTCTGTATCGCGACTCGAAACCCTAAAAATTTGGGGATTTTCATATGTTAGGTTAGCGCATTGCGACTCGTGGGGTCTTATATGTCGCGACGTGAATTTTTAAATTTTTTTGGCAAAATGTGAATCCTTCGAACATATCCACTAAGATGCGTCTCAAGAGTTGATTCCTTACTCTGCCATCTCTGATGAATTGATTTTTTTTATCTTCATAATTTTGTCAAACTTTATTCCGTGATATCACCATTTTTACTGGCTTGTTCTGCTTTAAGTGCTCCGTCTGTGTTTTTTCCTGTGAAAATAACACAAAAAATTAAAAACTCTACAACATGTATACACAAAATACGATCAATAAAAATAACAATATAAATTTACATGGGTTGCCTTTTTGCTAGCGCTAAATTTATCATCTTCAGCCAGACGTGACTGAAGTCCATCCGTCAAGGAGGCTTCAGTGTGATTTTGGATGTCCGATTGAGGATAATCCCATGTGCGTTGCTTTTAAAGGGTCTCTTCCAACGATGAGGTGACCAATTTTTTTTATCTCATTTAGTGCTTGTGCAATCTTTTTAAACTTTGTCGCTCTATTAGTCTGCAAAAGATATAAAAATAAATCATGAGGTCTCGTATGCTGCTTGACTTTGAATGATTGTTCAATTCTGTCAAGCTTCTGGGCGGTGTCCTCAATGTTTACTCCCCAATACAGTGATGTTTCTCCTGAAGTCATGAGATTTTCAATATGGTCAGACATTTGCTCTTCCCTATGTCCTTCATCTTGCTCCACTTTTTCGTCACAGATGTATTTCAGCATTTCATTGTTCATCTCTTCATCGGTCATCTGTGAAATGCATACTCTATAAGTGTCAACCTGAGGATGTAAAGATATGTCTGATTGTAGGCCTTTATCCTCTGTGGTTGGTATGAACGGCTCGGGTAGCTCTTCTGTTTGTTTCTCACAGATGCAGTCAGCGACCAGATAATTATCCAGATCAAAATTGAAATCCTGCTTGTTCAGGTTCCTGAACTGATACCTTTACCTCAGCCTCCTCACATGTTAAGGTGTCATTATGAAATCTTTGGTACTCGAAGACTTCATCAGTGTTATCTAAAAATGTTCTGTGGGATATGTAGTTCTAGTTGCTGATTAATCGTCTCAATTGATTTGTCTACCTCTGTAAGGTTTCTATTTGGCTCAGAAGCATTGCATCAAGTTTGGCTTCCCGTTTCTTGAGCATGTCCATCAACTGTTTTATCTCTGATGGTTCTGGTTCTCAAAGATTGTAGGTTGATGGTGGATAAGATGGAAAATAAGATTCGGTGAAATATGTGGGTTCTGTGTATGAAGGTCTCTAATAGCTCTGCCACCCTGAATTGTAGTGGTACAAGCATTGATCGCTCTGGTGATTACCATCACATATCTCACATCTCTGAAATGGTTGAGCAAAAGTTGTATTATTTCTCTCTGACATCCATTGATAGTTATTGAGCTGGACAACAGGTCTTAGAAAATCGGACTGTATCTCCCTGATATGGGGTGTATCTTCACCTCTTAAAGTTCGTAATGCTTCCATCGCCCAATATTGATCCATTTTCAACCACCTGAAAATAAAAGAAAGGAATAAAAATTACGAATAAAAGTAAAGAAAATTAGATACAAGTAAAATAGATAGCTTCAAAATTAATAACATAAGAAAACTAAGTCCCCGACAACGGCGCCAAAAACTTGACCGGTGGTAAACACACACGTAACGCAAGCGCACATATCGCTCAAGTAGTATAAAAATATTGATCCCACGAGGACTTATACCTTATTGTTGTTATTAATTATTGATTCTATTTATTTACAGGTATCTAATTGAGGTGAGAATGGAAAGATTGCTTATTGGTTAGTTGAATGTGGATTTGCTAAATAAATAAATAAATAAAAACACAAAAGAAAATACTAAGGAAAATAAACAAAAGACAAAAATATCTAGGGTTGTGATTCCGCACAATATTATTCTAATGATGAATTGATTCTCTTATACATGTGTAATAAATTAGTTTGTTAACCTGGAACACGAAGATATGCAAAAGCCTCTTCCGATGGTCAGATGCAAACACCCAAAGTAACCCAATTAACTATATGTCTATGTTAACCAAGTTACCCGAATTCATTAAGTTCAAGTTCCAATTGTGGCTATCTACGCCCGACAAGTATATTCCTATCCTGGAAGGAAATCTCCCATAAAGTGAGATCGTGAGCTATTGAATCTAAGGCTGAAACCTAAAATCCCTTCGTCAAGTTCATTTTAACTTTACCACATCAATCTTATTGGTGATCAGGCAACAAGAAGCATTAATGTTAAGATTCAATAAACAAGCCAAAGTATCACACATAATATATTTAAATCATTTATTAAACTCATGAATATTGTGCTTCAGCACTTCCCTAGATTAAAAATAAAATGATGGGGTTAGAGGATCCACCTTTACTATTTCAAATTTAGAAATTTCCCTTATTATAATATATAAATTTGTATTATATTACCAACCGACCATATTGGCGGTATCCTGATTAAGTCATATTTTAATTAATTCCAACCGACCATAAAGACGGTATCCAATTAAGTCAAGTTAAAATTAATTTAATTAAATCCAACTGTCCTTAAAGGCGATATCCGATCAAGTCAGGTTTTAAGATAATTTATATATTATAATTTAAAGGAGATTAATCTAAATTATCATAATAAAAGTTTCACCCTTCCCCCAGCGGAAATTAACTACAAAACATAAAAGAAAGCTAAATAAATTATTATTACTACTACTAAAAATAAAAATGCATTACTATTGATATATACAAACAAGATACAATCCTTAAATTCTTATTAAGAACCTTAAGGAAAGTATGAATTTGGAAAATGAAATCAGCTTCTATTTATAGGCAAATTCGGGCTTGTGCGTCGTGACGCGTGAAGGCTTGCACATTGCGATGCGCGTGGATTGTTGACACATGTACGCGTTTTACTGAGATTTTGACACGTGGCATGCATTTTGTCGATGCGTCGCGACGCGTGCTACATTAGATGGCGGCTGTCGGTAGATCAATAATTGTGCTAACCTCATGATGACACGGTGATGACGCATGTGATGATGTGGTGATGATGCGTGTCAACAGCTGAATAATTGAGGCGCGTCGCGACGCGTGAACAATTAATTTCCCATTTTTTGCCATTTTTGTCTGTTTTTCATCGTTTTAGCCCCAAGTTTATTCCATTGAGTCCCAAAACTTTATTTATCTGCAAATCAAACAAAAACACATCAAAACGTTCATAAAATCCGAGAAACCATACAAAATATTAGGTCAAATGGCCGGTAAATATTGATATATTTTCCACTCATCACTTGCTGCTGTTGCAAAATATTATTGCTTTATGTCTGTGAAAGATTTTGTTTCTTATTTTCCAGATGGCACCGGATAATCGCAAACGCGCTACTTCGACTCCATCACATGTGCAAGGACAGAGGCCGCTGCCGGGGTCTCTTCTAGCACATGTGACTTGAGTATAGCGAAGGGTCGAGGACACACATGTGGCATGGGGTTAGTTAAGCACGTAAAGGCCCACGACCGCATCCGGATAGAGATATCGGATGATGGAGAAAGGCAGATCAGACAACATTCTTCATCGTTTACCAATGCCATAGATCCTGTGGGAGATGAAAATCAACCAGCTCTTCCCGACATTACTTGTGAGTAAACTTACAGTATTGAGTTTTCGTTATTTTCTATTATCTTTAAATTAATATTTTATATTTAATTTTTACTTGGTTGCTATTCCTGCAGGAGTGGTTCGATGTGGACCTAACCAAAGAAAACGTCCAAAAGTATCTCGACCACCACATGGGGAAAATTTATAAGGATTATAGGACAAAAGTCCTAAAACCGATATTCGACGAACATGTACCTTTGGATGCTCCACAGCACAAGCCTGATTATATAGAGGATCAAGATTGGACATTCTTATGTGAGCTTCGGTCTAGCGAGAAACACGAGGTAATTTTTAAAATAATACGAAATTGATAATTCTCTCATTTTTTACTTACAATGTTGTTAATTGCAGAATAAATGTCACGCAAATGCGGAGAATCGAAGTCACATACGTTTCAACCATCGTGGAGGCTCCAAACCATTTTTCCAATACTGTGCCGAATATTCTGAGTTAAATATATCTTAAATTATTTTTTTAACTGTAACATCCCAGATTTTCGGGACTGTTTTAGGAGATTCCCAGACTGTCAAAATAGTCTTGGAATAGAGTGATAATGAAGAATAAGTGTTTAAGTGATGGAATATGGATCAGAATATTATGAAATGAATATTCTTCGCGTTAGAAAACTCGTGGGACCAAGAATCAGTTACGTGATTTTTTACTATATGCGTATAGTTTACAATTTTGGGCATGAATTTAGCAAACGAACTCCGATCGAGTTGGTTCTTGAACCATCGGACTCGTTTTTCCGAGACGAACAACTTTCGTGTTGAATACATTTCGAGAATCGCATCAGAAGAGCTTTGAAAGTGATGATTTCCGAAAGTACCCTTCCTAGTGGGGGTATATTGGTAATTTTTGGAATTTGATATTTTTTTATTATTTTTATTATTATCAGCAGCCTAATACAGAAAGTGATCAAAGAATAGAAGATAAGAAAGACAGAGAGCAGGCGAGAGAAAAGAAGGAAAAGAGAGGAAGAGAAGTTCGATTCCGATCCGTAGCTCAAATCCGACCGAGTCCTTAAGGAAAAGTGTAGATCTCGTCGAGAGGATCATTTTGGTGGTAGTTTCATTTCGGGAAACTTCCAATTTTCAGAGAAATCTCGGTAAGAAACTTTTTATGGTTTTTCTCGATTCCCGTTGATCCAGAACTCCGATCGACAAACCGTCAGCGCCATTAGAACCGAAATGAGGAGAGGAATTCACGGCCACCAGAAAATCTGGTTTTTGGCCGGAGCGTGGTTCTCACGCGCCACTCAAGTGGCGGCGCGTGAAGCACACGCGCGGACAGTGGCGGTGGCGAGTGGAGCCCACGCGCCAGGCAGAATCTTGCCGTCGACTTTCCGAGTCTCCTCCGCGAATTTCAGACCATTCCGAGTAGTATTGGACCTCCGAATCTTAAATTTCGTTAGGATTGCGAGAAC
>SKCR01033459.1:0-156474 GCA_019454045.1 Zanthoxylum bungeanum | reverse complement strand
TCTCGAATTAAGGTCGCCATATAATTATAGAATGAACCGCATCTATAAATAAATCACAAATAAAATATCTGCTTTGTTTGCTCTCTATTGACTATTTGAGATTGCTAACTCCATACTTAAATCCTCTTGTCTATGACACTCATACACTAAGTCTGAAGGCGCATAAGTAATCAATGGTAAACAAGATAATTTACAATATGCGATTTAAATCAAAACAATTGATAAATGAACAATGCATCTTTTATTTTATGAAAAATAATTATGTTTACATTACATGAAGTTCTAGAACATATATCCCAACAACCCTAATTTTAGGTCAAATTTAGGCCACCTAACTGACCGTCTGTGTCGACTCTCCTCATGATCATTATATGTGTACTTTATGTATTAAAACAAATACTAAATATATGAAATTATTTCCATAAAATAGGAAATATTTTTAAAAAGAAAAATACAGTTAACAATATGGGGTTGAGTCTAATTATAACAGTCGAAATTTTACATATTAATTTAATTAGAATAACGATGATCAGAATGAGAATTTTCTAAAACATAAGAGATTAAGGACAAATTGAAAAGCAAGATAGGTTGAGATTGGGCTAATGTGGGTTTATTAAAAAACCAATCGGGGTCCACTAAGTAAGTGAATTTAGACTTAAAAAGACTTGATTAAATCAAGCCTAAATGGTAGGCCCACTCTAGGAAACAAAAATAAATTATACATTTTCCCATAATATTCTACTTAATTTTAATTAATTAAAACAACACAACCACCTTATTTTTCTCATTTTGGCCGAGTAAGAGAGACGAGGAGGAGGAGGAGGAGAGAAGAATGAGAAGGAGGAGGAGGAGGATGAAAGAAGAAGGAGAAGGAGGAGAAGGAGAAGGAGAAGAAGAAGGAGAATGAGAAGCAGAAGAAGGAGGAGGAGGAGGAGGAAGAGCTCTAGACTTGTAAGGTTTCTTGAAATATTATGGAAGAATTCCCTAAAAATTATTTGAGTTTTAAATTTTTCTTCAAGTTAGAGATGGCTATTTGAGTGGTGGCTTGATGGTAGAATGATGGCGAATGGTTGTGGAGATTTGGATTTAGCTTAAGGAGCCTTAGGAGCCAAATAACACCTTGAACCTAAATTGGAGTTCACTCAATATATTATGTACAAATGGTTGTGGAGAATTGGATGATGTTCTACTTCCTAGGACCTTTTTTTTAGACCAAATAACAAAATAGTAAATAGCAGGAAATAGAAACTAACAGATACACACCCCAGACTTGAAAGTTGCATTGCCCCCAATGTAACAAAATTACCAAAAAACGATAAAGTAGGGAACAATACTATCGTGGGTGAGAATCACTCATCCTCCTCAGCATCAGCGTCAGCTGCCTCCATAGCTGTAGTGGTCTCGGGAGGATGTGGAAATAATGGGAACTGATCCGCGCTGATGTTGAGCTGGCCCGCCATTAATAGGAGCATCTGCTCCAGAGATTGATTACACTGGCCCTGGTACTAGTCTTGAGTCTCCAGGTGGTCTAGGCGTTGTCATTTTTTCGCTTTATAAGTCCAACTTGATCTTATTATGATCTAAACCTACAAAATATACCCAAAACATATCAAAATATTCATAAAACTCGAAATAACCCACAAAATGAAAGATAGAGGGACAGTAAATATAAATTTATTGACCGCTCATCAACAGATAATTATCTTAAGCTTTTATAGGATTAGTTTCTGCAGATTTTGTCTATATGTTAGTTTGAAATTATTTTTCAAGTGCTGTGATCATTTTTGAAGGAAATATGTTATCTTAATGGACCCTATCCACTTTGGGTTCTCGTTACAGATAGATGGCATAGCCCGTGGCATGGATATATGGGTAGAAACTTTTGTCGTTCCGATGGATGATATGGATATGTTCAATGCGTAGGGCGAGCGGATTACTCGCTGGCCTTTTGAATAGATAAACATCTATTGAAATAGCATCAGTGCCTTTAGAGACATCATATATTGGATGTGATCCTGAATGTACTTGTGACTTTTATTTTCCAGGATGAGGGAATAGATTACGGGGAGTTCGCCGCGACGATGAGAACAAGCTGACGGAGGAGGAGTTGGACGAAGCACAGCAGAGGACTGAAACCAATCTTCTGTGTATATGTCTAGGAACAAACATGCTGCCATCAACCAAAGCAATTGATCTTTTAGATTGGTTGAAAGAACTCTAATTCTTTTATTTTTTTTGGCTTAGTGATAGAGGTTTCATTGAAACTAATTTTAATTCTATAATGTTGTTTATTACATCCATTATGATCTATTCCTCCTACTGGATGATCGATGTGACACTAGACCCGGCCAAGGTTCCGGTTCGGAACCGGAACCGAACCGGTTGGAACCGGAAGGTTCCGGCCAACCGGTTCCGGTTCTGGTTCCGGACCGAACCGGAACCTGACCGGTTCGGTTAGGGTTCTTACCCTGACCGAACCGGTTGGAACCGCTGGAACTGACGGTTCCAGCGGTTCCAACCGGAAGTAAAAAAAAAAAAAAAAAATTATTTTCTGGAACCGTAGGTCCCAAGTAAATCTCAATTTTTTTAATTAATAATAAGACTTAATGAGGTTAAAATTGCAATACTAAAACATGAATGTCCACATCCTTTTTATTATTGATTTCTTTATATAATCGATGTGGGACACAATAGCCAAATAACAAATATCCCACATTGCTTATATAAAGAAGCACTAGCCAGAGTTGGCTATAAAAAGGATATATTTTAAAAAGAATTTTATAAAAAAGATTCTATAAAAATGATGTGATAGTATGAAAAACATTACGATTATAGAATTTTTTTATTATTTTTTAAAATTTATTATTAAAAAAAAAAACCGGAAGGGGACCTACACTAACCGGAACCGAACCGACCGGTTCGGTTCCGTTTCGGTTTACGGTTCCGGTTCCCTTAAGTGTGGAACCGGAATCGAACCGAATTAACCGGTTCGGTTCCGGTTCCACACTTGTGGAACCGTGAACCGCCGGTTCGGTCGGTTCCGAACCGGAACCGAACCGGCGGCCAGGTCTTTGACACAAACAAAAACAGGAGTTGTTTCTAATGTTAGTCTTTTTTTTTTTTTTGAAACGTTGGAATAATATTACTCTTCAATGTAGATATTGAAAGTTTGTAATTATCTTAGGTAATAACTCTATACGGAATTTATCACAATAATCAAAATAAATCCTAACTATTTCTACTATGATTTCCTATCAAACACCCTTAATTCTAACAGCAGTAATTTATCAATGTAAAATATTAAATCAATGCAGAAATAAATTCAATCACACAAATCAACACAATAACTTGTTGACGAAGTGGAAAACTCGTGCGAGTAAAAAATCACTCCGGGTATCTCTGCTACCAGCTCAAATCCACTATAAAGAGAAAAACTTACAGTGATGGTAAAAGACCTATGGTGGCAACTCCACCGACTCTAGTACCTCTAAACTATAAGAACTCGAAGAACTCATCGAGCCAGTACCCCATGATTTTCTTCAGAACCTTTGAAGTCTTTGAGCAGATCAACTCTGCAACTCTGAACGCCGGAACTCCGACTGTCAATCTTCCTCCTTGAGAACTCTGAAGGTTTAGGAAATTGGGTTTTGATTTGTATTGATGGTTTAACAAAGATCAATCTTACCACAAAAGCGAAGACAAAGAAAATAATGAAGTCTTCAAGGTAAGAAAAGAATAGGTTGAAAAGTTATGGAAGTTTGCAGCTTTGAGAGAATATGTTTTCAACACTGGGGAAATGTCGCTATATGTTTTTATATAGGTATCGTAAAAAGAGAGGCTTCCCAATACCAAATTAGGTTTAAAACACGTCCAAAATAACTCAGTTCCGCACGGGCGTTTGAACGCCACTCGAACGCGCCACGAACGCGTGCTCTCGGGAAAGGTTCGTTCGAATACTTACTCGAACGCACCTTGAATGTTTGCTCTCTGGAATGTTTCGTTCGAACGCACCACGAACGTTTACTCTTTGGAATATTTCGTTCGAACCCAACAGCGAACGTGCTACTAACGCCACACATTCGAATGCTTAACGAACGCAGCAATAACAAAATTTACTTCGGCTTTGCCAAATACCAGTCCAATTACTCCAAGTTCTTCAAGACTTATTACAACTCAATTGAACTTATTTTGTTACGGACATTGCCAATAAAAATGGAACTAACAATCTCCCTCTTTGGCATTCCGTGGTAAAACAATACCTAATACAAAAACTACAATAAAAGACACAAAAGGAAATAGCCAACTGTCAACCATCACGACAGTGACTTATTATAATTAGACTCGATCTAATACCTAACTAAGTAGTCTTGAAATCAATGCCACCACAGCAACCAAATCTGCTTACCTGAAACATCCACAAATAGCAACATACCGCGAAAAGCACATGGATTATAAAGAACAGATAAAGCAGCAATAAAACTCATGCATGTATACATATATAGTATATATCTTACTCCTCCTTAATCTTACTCGCATTAAAATTGAGATATCAAATGGATATATTACGACTCTCATATACTACTACTCTCCCATATACTACTACTCTCTCATATACTACTCTCCCCCTATTCAGTTAGCAAAAATATCACACGGAAAGTAAATCAAAACTCACTAATATGCACCAAAAAAAACTATTATGCAAAGACAGAAACACACACAAGCACACAATGAGTTTAAAACAACTTCAATTAAAAAGAATGACTGAAACAGCACTTCAAGCAAGTAAAATAATACTCAGTCAGTACTCAGCTGTTTATGACATGAAATAATATGTATCACTTTAAATTTTGCTAAATACTACACGCATACATATGACATAAACATCAAAGTATAACAAGCACTTGCGTGAAAAATAAGTGCACAAGACCTTATTTTATGAGCGGGACACGACCAAAGAAATCACATCTCTTAACACACCAAGTCCACAAAATAGATGTTCAAACTCAGCACCACTAGGACCTGAAAGTAAACAACATTGATGGCATGTTATAGTATTCTCCCCAAAAAATAAGATAAGCTCACAATAAAAACTCTTTCGAGTGAAGGGTTTTGCTAGTATCTTTTGAATTTGGCCAATTGGCACTTTTGCACTTGAGACTCATGTATTATTATTATTTTATTTTATTTACTTTTGCAAGGGGATATCACAAGGTCATCTAGTCAAAGGTCACACTATTTCGTGAGCAAAGTATGGTAGAGATTAGATTGCTCGTCCAAAAACTCATACATGCGACCAAGCCTCGACATAATAAAAACATGTGTATGTGAAATGCAAGCACAATATATACTAAAGGTTTTTATCACACACACTCATGCACATAGAGCATCAAAAAAATAAAAGCATATTACACATGCATAAACATATATCCTACATACCAGGATCACATGCAACAAGCTTTTCATGCTCTAACAAGTCAGAAAGAAAATATTTTGGTCTTTTTCATTTTTCATTTTTTTTTATTTTTCAATTTTAACACGCACAAAAAAAAAAATATAAAGACACTCAATGGCTTGTCAATATCCAATGATACGTGTAGTTGTATCCCGAGTGCAGATCATACTACCGTCCATTCGGAATCGGCTATGAAATTTATGTTCGGGTTACCATCCTATATACCAAGGGACACAACAAAAACAAAACACACACACACCCATATGCAGTGAAAAGAAAATAAACGTGCAAAAGCATAAAACACACGCGCGCGCACATGCAATGGGAAGACAAATACAATTTCTAAGAAGAGTTACACCAAAGTGCACTCTCATCATGTCTATTAAGGCATTCAGAAGTAGATGAGAAGTCATATTTCTTCCTCACCCAAACAGTCTTAGGAATCTCTTCCACTTGAGAATTCTTAGTCAACACAGCAAGTTTCTCACTAAGGAATTGTGTTTGTTTGGTCAGTCTTAGGAATCTCTTCCACTTGAGAATTCCTAGTCAACACAGCAAGTTTCTCACTAAGGAATTGTGCTTGTTTGGTTAGTGCAGAAACTTGAGACACTATATTTGAGGAATCAAATTTAAGTGACACACTCTTAGGCCTTTTCTTATGTTTGTGCAGCATAAAACACTTAGGCCTAATGTGTCATGCCTTGCCACAATGATGGCATACAGGCACAAACCTCAGATGAGATAGATGTTTACTCACCACACCTCTAGATCGAGGTTGGGTCACAAGACGAGGAACATCATGAGGAATCACATGACTGCACTCAATAGGCTTCTTGCATAAGTCATGTTTAGGAGTGACAGACACAACTCTAGATGATGACGCCTTATCGCAATTAGGCTCAACATTAATCCCTAACATGCAGTCTAGTTTTTTATTCCCATTAGAAAATGCAGGCAGCTTAGTTCTAGCATCTTCAAGTTCAGTTTCTAAAATTTTAACTCTATTAACTAGACCTCTATTCCTCTCCTTGAGGTCATCAATCATCACAAGGTTGTGCTCAAACTTAGCTTGAGCTTCATTCTTTTCTAGCTCTACTTCCTTCAGCCTCTTATTGACCTCTATATTTGCCTTCTTGATAGCTAGACTCTCATTAAACAGTTCAGTGTAGGCTACTTGAAGACTATCTTCATCAATTGACTCATCGGGAGAGAATTCCGAATTAGCATCATTAACATTATCCTCCCTCTCACCAGTCACACTAGCAACAAATGCCATTAAATTGCTCTTGTCTTTAGGAGACTCATCAGAAGTATAGTCACCTTCTGAATCAATAAGAGAGGCTGCAATTGCTTTCTTACCCTTAGATTTTAGGTAAGTGAGACACTCAGATTTAATGTACCCAAAACCTTCACACTCATGGCATTGAATATCATGGAGTTTGCTACCTCTATCCTCTCTAGACTTTCTCCTACTATACCTACTATGTCTAAGCATATCCTTCATATCCCTATCACGACCAACCTTCTTAAGCTTAAGAAATTTCTTAAACCTCTTTGCAAACATGGCCAGATCCTGATCCGTGAGGGTATTATCATCATCACTTGATGGATCATGAACAACTTCCTTCGCGATCTTCATCGCTATAGTCTTGGGCTTTTATATAACAGGAAGTTTCTTTTCATACACCTGCAGCTTTCCTACGAGGTCCTCTAATCTAAGATGATCTAAGTCATTACTATCTTCAATGGCTGTGATCTTGGGTAAGAACTTATCAGGCAGAGATCTCAGGATTTTCCTCATTATCCTATTGGTAGGAATAATCTCACCTAGGTTAAAACTTGAGTTAACGATGTCGTTAATCTTAGCATAAAACTCATCAAATGTCTCATCGTCTTTCATACTAGCGACCTCAAACCTAATAGCAAGATCCTGGAGTCTATTATTTTTAACAGACAATGTGTCCTCATGAACAGTCTGCAGGATGTCCCAAACATCCTTGGCAATTTCACACATGGAAATTCTCCTAAATTCAGCAGAGCAAACAGCCCCATGAATGGCATTAATTGCCTTGTTGTTCCCGTTGCTAGCATCAAATTCATCCTTAGTCCAAGTCAGTTTATCTTTAGGGGAGGGGACCACATCAATCATAACCACGGGAGGTTTCCACTCGTACTCTACTGTCATCCAGACTCTCTCATCTAAAGATTTCAGGAACGCTCTCATGTGAACCTTCCAATGTAAATATTCTGTCTCATCAAAGAATTAGGGACAATTTAAGGGTTGACTATGTTTCATAACTAACGGGTCAAGGATCGAGTTCAGTCTCTGATACCAATTGAAAGTTCGTAATTATCCTAGGTTCTGACCCTATATGGAATTTATCACAATAATCAGGACAAGTCGTAACTATTGCTACTATTGATTTCCTAACAAACACCCTTAATTCTAACAGCAGTAATTTATCAATATTAAATATTAAATCAATGCAGGAAATAAATTCAATCACACAAATCAATACAGTAATTTGTTGACGAAGTGGAAAACTCGTGCGAGTAAAAAACCACTCTGGGTATCTTGGCTATCAGCTCAAATCCACTATAAAGAGAAAAACTTACAGTGATGGTATAAGACCTATGGTGGCAACTCCACCGACTCCAATACTTCTGCGCTGTAAGAACTCGAAGAACTCCTTGAGCCCGTACCCCACGATTTTCTTCAGAACCTCTGAAGTCTCTTAGTGAATCAACTCTGCAACTCTGAACGCTGGAACTCCGACTGCCAATCTTCCTCCTTGAGAAATCTGAAGGTTTAGGAAATTAGGTTTTGATTTGTGTTGATGGTTTAACAAAGATCAATCTCACCATAAAAGCGAAGACACGGAAAACAATAAAGTCTTCAAGGTGAGAAAAGAATAGGTTGAAAAGCTATGAAAGTTTGAAGTTTTGAGAGAATATGTTTTCAACATTGGGGAAATGTGGCTATATGTTCTTTATATAGGTAGAGTAAAAAAAAAAGGCTTCTCAATACCAAAATAAGTTAGAAACGCGTCCAAAATAACTCAGTTTCGCACGGTCGTTCGAACGCTACTCGAACACGCCACGAACGCGTGCTATCGGGAAAGGTTCGTTCGAACGCTTACTCGAACGCACCATGAATTGCTCTCTGGAATGTTTCGTTCGAACGCACCACGAACGTTTGATATCAGGAATATTTCGTTCGAACCCAACAGCGAACGTGCCACTAACGTCACACGTTCGAAAGCTTCAACGAACGCAGCACTAACAAAATTTACTCCGACTTTGCCAAATACCAGTCCAATTGCTCCAAGTTCTTCAAGACTTATTACAACTCAATTGAATTTGTTTTGTTACGGACATTGCCAATAAAAATGGAACTAACAGATATCAACTTCATGGATTTTTAGTCATGAGGCCATTGATTTTTATGAGTAGCTACATGTTTAATGGAATGGATTCCCTTGGAGGGACTGTTTTCTTCCCAGCTACATATCATGATGCGGAATTTGGATACAGTGCTACTAAACTTAATTATGCAAAGTTTTTCGTAATCTTTTAACACACGTGTTTTAATAACATTACACTGTTAATATTCAATTACATATAAATTATTATCCAATGATTATAAATTATAATTTAAAAAAAAAAAAAAAAAAAACTAAGTACAAAACTCAACTCAATACCGAATTCAAGTGTCATGATGTAACATTATCAAATGTGTTGACTTGTCAACTGTTGAGCCTGATAAGTACTTGGTAGCAGCAGTCAATGCTTTACATGAGAGAGGAAAAAACTGAAATCTTATTTAGGGTTTAATTGTTATTCTTATTCTCTATAGCACTCTTCTCAGAATCAGCCATTTTTATCGGCCGAGAAGTAAAAAAGCAAGAGCAAGATTGCAGTTTTAAGCTCCAATGTTTCAATATAACAAGAGAGTAGTTCAACTCTAACAATCAGAGTTTTAAGTAATGCAGCAGTAATGACCAATCAGGTGTTACTGTCCTAATAATTTAAGAATGTCCGAAACCTGATTCGTGTAATAATCTGGTTGGATGTTGTTTGATGGATCTTGGAGTGCGGATTGAGTTGTACAACCTACAAGAAGTTCGCAAGTTTCCAACATCAGGAGATATCGCAAATATGACTATCTTCATGTTAGAAAATCAATAAAAATCCTAGTACCTGAAAGAACAAGGAGTGTTTTGCAGCCAGCATTTTGTCCAAATAAAATATCAGTATCTAATCTATCACCCACCATACACATTCTCGTGGTAGCAATCTGAAATCTGCAAATGAAATCAATGAAATCAGAGAGAGTTTTATGCGATCTCATAACAATAATGGAAGTCAGAAACCTTTCATTCTTTTGTAATGAATTTTTAGAAAGTCATAATGGACAGAGACATTGCAAGTTTTAGTCCGTATGACGTAATGTACAAAAATAATCATTCATCTGGCTTACTTCTTTAATAAAAAATCCATCATGAAGGTTGATGGTTTTCCAACTACAATAGGTTCTCTTTCAGTCGACCCACACACGGCTGCAACCATACACCCTGCACCTGTAATCCGGAATAAATCTTGTAATGCAGCAAATTTGTCTAGTCTGTATTTTACACGAGCTTACTTTCTTACCAGGCCACTCTTGTAAATCAGTCATATGTCCCACTGCATCACGATTGGTAGCAATAAAAAGGCACCCGGGATTCTCACGGATGCAAAGGGTTCCATACCTGGAAATTACAATCCTGATCATCTCAAAAGCAACAAATACAGGATCAAATGTAAATAATGCATGCTAAATTAAAGTTTGTCAGAACTTCTATAGATAGGTTTTCATTGCAAAGCTCGATGCTAAACGCCTAAACCTATGACCAAACCCAAAGCCCTATCTCTCATTGACGATAACTGAGCCAATGGTATCCAAGATTTTGGATTTATATTTGTTGGTTAACTGTCACCTCTGCAAAGTCCATTTTATAGGAAAAACTACACAGCAATCAACTCATCATTAGTGCATCCAAAATGTCTTTATGACGATTTTGAAAATTACAAGGGGGTGCTCTCAGTACATATGGCAGACAACAAGCTGGCATTACAATTTTCAGATGTAGGTTAAGGAGATCGTTAGAGAAGAGGCTAAAGTTGGAATTATCTCAAAGTTCTCTCTTGATTATGCTTACAGAATGAAAAGAAATGGGGCCATAAACCTGACTAAGAAAATAATGAGGTAAAATTGAGAAATTAATTTTTTCCCCAAAGCTTAACTTCTCCACAAGCTTCCACCTAAAGTGCAAGCTTCATCCTTAGATCTAACATGGACCAGTCATTCAGAAACAAGAAATAGTACTTGAGAACATGCGGTTGAATTATTTTAAAAATTAGCCAAGAAGTTAACAGACTAACAGGTCTAACTCCAACCATTATAGTTGACATGTACAAGAGATCATGTCAAAGGGTGTATATGCTCAAGTACTTTAAAGGTAATTGGTTAGGAACCAAAGTTGCAAAAAGTCAAAACCAAAGAAAATAGGTAATAAATTAATTTAAAACAAAATTGAACATGAGCTTCAGACTCTTACTGAAGCTTGTAATAGTTAATTTGTGGATCTAATCCAACCACAACTGCTCCAACCTGGGAATATGAGTTACAACATATAATATTCAAGGAGCGAGATAAAGAAAAGTGGAAAAAAAGCAAAAGAAAAAGGTAAATTGCTTCAAGAAAGGCAAGATGTTACGTTACATTCTTATCATGTTCAAAGAAGCAATTGGACTTTAGCTGCACCCTCTTTTCTCCATCTTCCTACAAGAAGATGTAAACCATAAGGGAAGGGATTCTAAAACAATGATGAGTCAAACAAAAACCCAAAAAGCCAAACAATGATGAGTCAAACAAAAAGCCAAAAAGCCAAACCATAATAACAAACTAAAATGCAGCATCAGCTTATGCAAGAGTCCATAGCTGATGCTTCTAAAATCCAAGAGAAGGAAACATCTACCCCTGAAAGTGGAGACAAACAAAATGCCTAAAATGGAAAAATATTTTGCTACAAATCACCATTGAGCAATGAATAACAAATTGCATCTTAAATTGATTTTATCCAATGATATCTTTGCTGAGAAAGAGACCAAAATGCTGCTGCCATTAATAGGTTGGAGTTATTAATCCAAAAACGAAACCATTTAAGATTTTTGAAAAACTTACTGGGCCACCAAGAGCTGTATATCCAGCAAGCTGCAGCTCTTCTAATATGCCTTCACCACCAATTACATAAACCTTCAAAAAGCAAAGAAATATACAACACTCAAAAAATGGTTACATCCACAATATTTATGGACCAATGAATCTAATTTCCAACCATTGGCAGTGTGTCACTGTGTCAGTGCCATCTTTGGTGACCAGTCATGTTCTAAATTAATTTAGCTAGAACAATTTGATACTGAAAATTGAGCTGAATATTAGACACTATAAATCCAAAATATTAATTTGCTGATCATGTTGGACTCATTTGTAATTAAAATTCCAAGGAACATTACAATCTGCAATCAAGCAAAATTACAAATTTAAATGAATTTAATCATAAAAAAACTAAACATATTTGTTACAACCATCAGTCTAAAATGAACTCCGTAATAAAAGAACTAGCAGTGATACAAATTCCATTTCGTAAACCAAAACCAAAACAGCATACCTTCTTCTCTTGAGAAAAATTATTGATTTTCAAGTACATGGCAGCAGCAAAAGAAGAGGAAAATATCTCATCCTACAAAATAACAACAGAAACCAAAAACAATATGAGAGATTCAATTATCTAAAATGTTGACATACTTATTGTAAAATATGTCAAGCTTTAATGAAATGTGCAAGAACTGAGAAGCAAACCTCGGAGACCGAAACTCCAAGAGAATTGAACTTATTAGCATATTGTTTCCTTGATCTTCTAGAATTGTTGGTCACAAAAATAAGCTTCTTTCCCTTAAACAATATATTTTTTAAAAAATAAATCAAATAAATAAAAATAAATTTTTTTTCGAAAATTTAAAAAAAAAAACAAACAAAAAAAATCAAAGGGCAGATGAAGGAGTTTGAGGAACCTTGGATCGAAGCAAGTCTAGTGTTTGTGGGACACCATCAATGAGTTTATCGCCCTTCCAAATCACACCTGATCATCGTAAAAAAATAAAATTCATTTGTTTAACCAATATTAAAATTAAAATTAAAATTTATAGAAAAAAATTGACGGGGGCATATATAAAACATACCATCGCAATCGAAGAGAAAGGCATCGACAGAATCGAAGAGAAGTCTAGTGTTGTTAGCAGAGAGAAGCTCAGCCTTATTAGCTTCTCCATTTGGACCCTGCATTCTCACGTCTTTTGGATTTATTCTTCTCTTTTCGAATGTTGTAATAAATGACTACATCACTTCATAAACTAGCTATGTGATTAATCCGAAATAACAACTAGAAGCGCGTTGCTGCGGTTTTAATTACATCATTTAATTATTATTGATCAAAGTCGATTTAGTCCGTAAGTTAAGGTTATTGCTCATTAAATGAAGTCGTGTATCAAAATAAGAATGTGATATTCTATTATTTCAACCCTATATTTTCAATACATCCCAATATTTCTTATTAGGGATGGCAAAAATTCCAGCGAGAATGGGGTCTGTGAGGGCCCGATACATTAGAAACAAATAAGAGGATAATTTTTTATATGGGCATTAGCATCACATTAAAATATAGGTAAAATCACCATGTGAACGGGGGCCTGTTGGGAACTGATATGGTAGGAGCAGGAAATTGGACAATTGCCATACCCGTTGAATGAACAAGGCATGTATTGATATTGGCATTGTAACATCTCGTTCAAGGCGGGATGCTAACGACAGAAGAGAAGAGTAACTCATCTCTTTGAGCCTCAAATCAACCAAAAAACGAACACGATGTTAGGTTTCTACTATAGTCCCAAGATCATTCAAGCATAGAAATCATGTGAATACTCATAAGAAGTATGGCGGAATCATACTTACAATGACCGGCTTTGCAATGCGTCGAACAACAAAAATTATTGGCACCTTCCTTGAAGCTTTCGGATCTCTGGTAACTAGTCTCTATAATCGGATAATCATGACCTAGTCATATTATCCCGATGACTGCAGTACATAAGAGCACAAGTTTCGTATCCTACGTGATCATCATCTCCACTATGACTGGAATGATACTTCCGTCTTGATATCACATCTAATACACTATGATTCTCAATATACCCAGAAGAGGCGTACACATAACCTGTTAAAGCCCTGGACGAACAAAACCAAAGTATATTGATTGTCGCAAGTATTAGCGGTGCAAGTCTCAGGTTAAGACCAAATACACCTACCCTGATTCGGACTTTCATAGACACATAGTCATACTACCAATGGAATTCCGAGGGGTCTATCCAGAGAGAAGCTGTTTCCGTACTATCGGTAAACACAACCTCCTATTACACTTGCATGAGTATCCAATACCCAAATATATGAGAACTATGATGTTATGCTCCCACAACGCGCACAAGTGTAATACTAGTTTATTCCGCATTATCGATGTCCAATCTCGATAATACTACGACTAGGGATATTTAATGATTAAACCTTCGTGGATTGATATTGTCTCATATCATCTTAATCCGGAACTAATCATAAAGACCTTTTATCATTTATACATCTTGGTAATCTAATTACAAATGATAAAAGAGCAATTTCCTTTGTCACATAGTTAATTTGTACAACAACACCATGATCTGTACAAATAGTGATGCTTTGGGTCATAATTGACCAACAATCTCCCACTTGGCCTATAGCCAATCACTCAAGTGTCCTACACCCGAACTATGTACGGTTCGCTCAAACTTCTGCTGAGAAAAGGCTTTCGTCAGCGGATTTACGGTGTTATCATCTGATGTGATTTATTCGATCATCACATCGTCACAATGTATGATCCGAACGAATCAGATGAATATTTGAAGTATATATCTGGATCGTTGATGAGACCATTAATTCTTTAGCCTGTTCTGTAGCCTAGCTCAGCTGCTAACAGAACTACTCCTAATCTAATTAGGATTATTAAGATTCAAATGGCTTCTATTGCTGCCTCAGCTGCAGCAATATCCCGCTTTTGTTGTTTATTCGGCAACAGTATCTTGCTTGGAAGATTTCCAGCTCACTGTTCCGTTATTCAACTGTATAGTACCTTTGTTACGACTTATAGTCGTTTTTGTCGGTTAGGAAACTTGCAGCAGTGAACCTAGTAACTTCAAGTTCTCATTCTCCATAGTATAAGACAGCATCCTTAGTTCGTCTAAGATACTTAAGGACGTTCTTAATATCAATCCAGTGACCATCACTTGGATTGGCCTGATTGTGACTTCATATGATCAAAGCATATAAGACACCAGGTCGCGTACATTTATTTCAATGTATGAGTTCTCGGAGAGTGTCAACAACTTTTAGATCTATCCCAGTAGATCCTTATTCCTAGAATAAAGGTTGTCTCTCCAAAGAATTCTACGGAGAATTTTTCATGAAAGTCAAGCTTTCACCGACTGTATTATGGGAATATCATTTCCAAGAAATGACATATCATCATTTTTAGGAAAGCCATATCAGCCTGACGAGGGTTCCGTGGCCCTTCTTCCAGCTTTCTTCGAATGCGGGCTCTGGTTGCCATTCAACCCTACTTTGCCTGGATGCTGGCCGAGATGGAGGTCGCCCCCTGCCAACTAAGTCTAAACAGTTGGAGGATTTTGGCGGGTTGTATGTAGCTTGGCATCGGGCGGGGCTTGGCGAACCTTCTTTTGAAGAAGTGAAGAGGTTATATCGGTTGAAGGCCAACCCAAAGACTCATCACGGGTGGTACTACCTTTCTGCTTACGATAGTTCGTCAAACGTCGTCCAAAAACTCCCTGACTCCAATAAGAATTTTAAAGATCTTTGGTTCTGGGCCACTGGAGATTGGGGACGGACCCTGAGGTCGGATGAAGAGGAGATCTTGGTTCCGGACATCTTTAGAGCGGGAGGTTAGGAGATTAACCTTTAGCTTTTCTGCCCTTAGTTTTTTTTATGTTTGGATTCTTACCCCTTTTTTCTATTCCTCCTAGCCTGTTGGAGGGATGCTCCCAAGGTCTCCCATCAGGTCCGGCAGCGGGTATTCTGGGCTCGGCGGTATGCCGCTCATTGGAGGGAGTTGGTAAACGATGCGACATTTTTTGAATCGGGACTTGTTCGGACCGTTCCTCCTAAGGTCTCGGGTCGGATAGGTAGATGCTTGTTGATCTTCTAGCCAACTCCCATGTTTATTTACCATTTTTGTTGTCGTCTTTTTTCTTCTCTATTCTTTTTGTATGCTTAGGTCCTGAACCTTTGTTTTTGTCTTTTTGCAGGCATGTCGAGGAGACCAAAGTACCTTGATCGGTTGTCCGGTGCTGCGAAAAAAACTAGCCTAGGTGGGGTTGGTACTTCTCGGAAACGACCTGAGTCTTCTGAGGATAGAAAGGTGGTCGTGGAGGCAGAAAGGCCGAGCTCTCAGGGTATATCTTCATCTCCTCGGGTGCCCCAATGGGTGCCACCCGTCCTACTAGCCTCCAAGACCCTCCAGGAGGAGGAAGCGTCGGTTTGGAGCTGTGGATACCCAATTGAGGCGGGAATTGGAGGAGGAGGAGGCTCCGAGCAGAGAGACTCCAGTTCGGCAGGAGGGTCCTTCCAAGAAATTGAAGGGTGCTGTGGTTCTCGGAGTTGATGACCTTGGGAAGAATATCAGGGAGGCTACTTCCCATTTGGTACCGGCTTTCAATGAGCTGGTGGGGGCTGTACCTCCTGAGAAGATTCCGAGGTTTGAGGACCTTTCACCCGAGGAGGTGGTCGCAAATTTGTGCTCCCAGTTGGCTCAGGTTATTTCTTTTTCTTCTCTTCTACATCCGAGGTGTCTTTCAGACTTAGTTTGAAACTAACTTCTTTTTCTTCTCGGCAGGCAAATTATTTGGCGGCCAAAAATAAGGACCTGTTCATAAGCCTTTTGTCTGAAGGCGGCCAGGCACAGAGGCTTCAGAATCGTCTTTCTGAAGTGGAGGCCAAGCTGGCTAGTGCTGAGGAGAGGAATAGGGATCATGAGCTGGCTGCGGTCGAGGCTGTCAAAACAAACAAAGCTCTTAAGGCTGCTGCTACTCTGGAGCGCAAGAATTCTGAGGAAGCTAGAGCAAGTTTGGTGGATGCCCGGGCTGAGATTGGATCCTCAAGGTGGAAGTGGGCAGTATGGAGTATAAGCTGCGGGCCAAAGAGGAGGAACTGGGACGGGCCCGTGCCGAGCTCAGGGATAAGGAGCTCGAGTGGAGGCCGAGAGGGACTTCATTCGTCTTGAAGGGGTCGGTGATTGTGCTGAAATCATACCAATGGTGCTGCCCGACCTGGATATGGGACCAGTCCATGCAGCCATCCGTTTCTGTAAATGGGAAATATAGGAGGAGTTCCAGAAGTGGCTCTCCCCTTCTTCCGAGAAGGTGATGGATCCCGACCCGATTTCCATTTCCCCGGTCTCCCAGGTTTCCCAAGAAAGCCGACCTGAGGTTCCTGCTCCTGGCGAGGACTACCCTGAGATTCCACCTCTCATTCTTGAAGTAGAGGTCTCCCGTGTCGCCGAGGTTGAAGCTGCTGTTCCCGTTCTTGAGACCGAGCTGATCTCTCCATCATCTGAGCCAGTCGAGGAAGAACTTCCTGCCCTGCGCGGGCTGATTAAAGAAGGGGTAACCTGGGCGGGGCCCTGTGTACACTTGTCTTTTTTTGTAATAACACTTCATATTTTTTGAATATATATATATATATGTGCTTTCTTTCTCTTTTTTTTTTATTTCGTTCTTTATGTTTCTCTTCGAACATTTGAGACTCTCCGTGGGGACAATATGAGTTGGAGGGACGTAATCCGACCCCGAGTAATAAGAAACACTTGGCTCCGGTGGAATCGGTAGGACATAACCCGACCCCGATCTGAGGGAAGCACTAGGCTCCGGGGGGAATGTTACGTCCCCAGTTTAAAGTACACCGACTCGGTGGGACGTAACCCAACCCCGAGCTGGATGGAACACTTGGTCCTGGGGGAATGTTCGTCCCCAGTCCAAAAGATAGATTCGGTGGGGTGTGGCCCGACCCCGAGCTGTATAACCAAGTGGCCTCGACGGAACGAAATCCAGCCCCGAACCGAATAACTTAATGGCCTCAGCAGAACGTAATCCAGCCCCGAGCCGAATAATCAAGTGGCCTCGGCGGAACGAATCCAGCACTGAGCCGATTAACCAAGTGGCCTCGGCGGAACGAATCCGGCACCGAGCCGATTAACCAAGTGGCCTCGGCGGAACGAATCCAGCCCCGAACACTGGTTAATCCTTGGGATTTATTCAGATGGGAAGTGTATCAATCTTTGAAACCCTGTCGAATCTGACTTGGGCGTCCCCTTGTCAGACCGACGAAAAAAATAAAAACAAAACTTTCGAAAATAAAATCAAAAGGTGGGGGTGACTTAGCACTTGTCCCAAAGTAAACTTTTCACAAGCGTAAACAACAGCACGGATTCCTTAAAACAGCGTCATGTCCGAGGTTTCCAAAACACAATTCTGAATCTTTCAATTCAGTGTCCCGGCGAACCAGGATTTGGATCAGAGAGCGTTTGAATGGTAAGGGCACATCCTCTATACGTCGGGTCACTGTGGAGCCTGTGTATTGTACGAGGGCTCCTCCTTACCACGCTGGAGCAGGCACACGCTACAGGGGCACAACGCATCCCCGTGCTGCGCCTCTCTTGGATCCAAATGATGAATGGATCAAAGAGTGTCCGGGATACTAAGGGTATATTCCTCCTTAGGTCCGGCATCACTGGAGCTAGCAATCGTCACAGGGGCATCATCATCCCTCGTGCTATGCTTTCCCACGGATCCATTACATCGGGTAAGTGAGGATCAAAAGAGTGCTCGACACATTAAGGGCATGTTCCTCCTTATGTTCGGTAACACTAGAGTAAGCAATCGCCACTGGGTATCATCCCTCCCTGTGCTATGCTTCTCACGGATCATATGCATCAAGTATGTCCCTGAGGACCCCGAGCCAAGAGAGATACTTGGTTCTGGGGGAATGTCCCGTCCCCAGACCAATGAGCATGACTCGGTGGGACGTAACCCGACCCCGAGCCGAATAGTCAAGTGACCTCGCGGAACAAGATCCCCCCGAGGTGTTCGAAGCTTTAAGGGCATATTCCTCCTCTATGTTTGGTAACACTTGGAGCAAGCAATCGCCACGGGGTATCATCCCTCCCCGTGCTATGCTTCTCACGGATCTATACTCTGATTCACCTTCGTCCATGCTGCTGTTAATGCTTGTATGGAGTCGACTGATTCTGGTGTGACTTTGTGCTTCTTTATGGTGGTAGCTGTGGTCGGGTAGTTGCGGGTTTTGTGCTTTTGACCTTGGACCGTTGTGTTGAGTATGTCCCGGGGTTTTGAATATGGTTTTGCAAAATTATTTTTAGAAGAGCGGGTGAAAAAAGAAAGTTTTTTTATATTCGGGGACATACTGCCCTTCTTACAACTCTCTGCGGGTCATTTTGAGAGAGGTTTTTGTATTTGAATTTATGTCCCTTATTGGGTTGCTGCCAAAGAAGAGGAGGAAGGAGAATTTACTGAAAGTATTTTCTCAACATCTCGGCGTTCCATGGCTTTTTTAATCTTGTGCCGTCCAGCTGTTCCAAGAAGTAAGCCCCTGGCCTTACCACCTCTGTGATTTTGTATGGCCCTTCCCACTTGGCACCTAGCGAGCCCTCCTCTGGTCGCCGGGTGTTTAAGGTGACCCTTCTCAATACTAAGTCGCCCGGGAGGAAGGAGCGGGTCCGAACTCTTCTGTTGTAGAAGCGGGCCATTCTTTGTTGGTAGACTGCTGCTTTCATAGCTGATTTCTCTCTCCTTTCCTCGATCAGGTCGAGGTGGTTTTTGATAAGTTCTTCATTCTGCTCATTCCCAAAGTGGCGGACCCTGTGAGTTGCTACCCCGATTTCTGCTGGAATGACGGCCTCACATCCGTATGATAGGGAAAATGGTGTTTCCCATGTGGAATCTTTGTAGGTCGTCCGATGTGCCCATAGCACTTCTGGTAATTCTTCGACCCATAAGCCTTTGCATGATCCGAGCCGAGCTTTAAGGTTTGCCTTGATGGTCTTGTTTGTTGCCTCAACCTGTCGTTTGACTTGGGATGGGCTGGCGAGGCGAATTTTAAAGCGATCTGGAGGTCTTCGCAGAGCTTCCTGAATCCTTTGCTATCGAATTGTTTCCCGTTGTCGGTGATGATCGCCCGGGGGGATTCCGAACCTGCAGATTATGTTCTTTTTTACAAATTATGTGGCCTTTTTCTCCGTGATGGTGGATAGCGGCTCGGCTTCTGCCCATTTTGTGAAATAGTCTATGGCCACGATTGCATATTTCGCCTGCCCTCGCCCTTTTGGCATTGGCCCTATGATATCTAGCCCCCACTGTGCGAACGGCCAGGGGCTGGACAGGTGTTGTTCTATTGTTCTGCCGTTGATGGTGGATGTTGGCATTTTTCTGACAACCTTCGCATTTCTGGGCTATCCGCACACCGTCCTGATGCATGGTCGGCCAGTAAAATCCTTGTCTTAAGGCTTTAAAGGCGATTGATCTTCCTCCGGCGTGACTTCCACAGATGCCCGTGTGAATTTCCTGAGCACATAATCTGCTTCCTCCTCTGTTAAACATCTGAGGGGTACGGTATAGCCTCTCCGGTAGAGCCCCTTCGATCAGGGAGAACTTGGTGCTTTTGAATTTTAGTTTTTTGGCCTCCTTTTTGTCTTTAGGGGTTTCCCCTGTTTCCAGGTATCTCCTAATCGGTTGCATCCATGAGTTTTTGCCTCCCTCTTCTACTATTCTACCTTCCTCTCCCCTATGCTTCTTTCTCGGAGGCATATAGAGGGATTATTCTGGGTCCTCGGTCTTCATTGAGGATGCGAGCCGGGCCAGGGAGTCTGCTTCCCAGTTGTCTTCTCGTCCGATTTGTTCGAAGCGTACGTTCCCCACTTTCTCCATCAACTTTTTTACTTCGGCTAAGTAAGCTATCATGGTCGGCTCCCTGGCCTGAAATTCTCCCTTTAGTTGTTGAATGGCTAGCTGAGAGTCACTCTTACTACCACGTTGTGGACTCCCACTATTGTGCATAGCCTTAATCCGGCCAAGATTGCTTCGTATTCGGCTTCATTGTTTGTGGTTTCGAAGGCGAACCTTAAGGCAAACAATACTTCTTCCCCCTTGTTATTTTTTAACACGATCCCGGCTCCGCCGCCCTGTGAGCTACAAGACCCGTCTACTGACATCTCCCACTTGTCTTCCCCTACCGTCAAGATCTGGGGTTCGGTGAATTCTGCAACAAAATCTGCCAAAAGCCTGTCCTTTCATTGCTACCCTTGGAAGGTATGAGATGTCGTGCTCACTTAACTCCACCGACCACTTCATCAACCTTCCCGAGGCCTCTGGTTTTTTTAAGATCTGTCGCAAGGGGTGGTCGGTGTAAACTTTGATAGGGTGGGCTTGGAAGTAAGGCCGTAATTTCCGAGCTGCGGTGATCAAAGATAGGGCGACTAGTTCATGTACGGGATACCGGGTTTCTGTGTCCAACAGGGCTTTGCTGACATAGTATACTGGTCTTTGGATTCGGTCGGCCTCTTGCACCAGCACCGAACTTACTGCGTGTTTTGAAACAGCCAAGTACAAGTATAATGTCTCTCCTGGGAGAGGTTTTGCTAGGAGCGGGGGCTGTGCTAGATATTGTTTCAGTTGTTGGAAGGCCTCCTCGCACTCCGGAGTCCAGTCGATCCCCTTTTGGGCTTTCTTGATGGCTTTGAAGAAAGGGTGGCATTTTTCGGTTGCTCGGGAGATGAATCGGTTAAGCGCGGCTAGCCTGCCGGTTTACTTTGAACTTCTTTCTTCTTTCACCGTCCGTGGGAGATTTCAAGTCCAGTACGGCTTGTATCTTTTGCGGATTTGCTTCTATGCCCCTGGAGCTCACCATGTAGCCTAAAAACTTCCCGGAGGCCACCCCGAAGGCGCACTTTCTGGGTTGAGTTTTAAATGGTATTTCCTCAATAACTCAAAGGTTTTCTTCAGGTCGGTCACGTGACACCCTGGCGCCTCAGACATTGTTATCATGTCGTCAACATACACCAGCATTGTTGTGCCGATGAGTGGTTTGAAAATCTTGTTGACCAGTCTCTGAAAGGTGGCTCCTGCGTTTTTTTATCCGAAGGGCATTACTTTATAACAGTAAAGCCCCTGATCGGTGACAAAAGTTGTTTTCTCCTCGTCAGCAGGGTGATCTTGACCTGGTTGTATCCTGAGAAGGCGTCCATAAAGCTCAGCAGTCCATTGCAGGCTGTCGTATCTACCAGCTGATCTACGTTGGGCAGTGGGAAGCTGTCATTCGGGCACGCCTTGTTGAGGTCGGTGAAGTCCACGCACATCCTCCACCTCCTTTGCTTTCCTTACCAATACCACGTTCGAAACCCATTCTGGGTACTTGACTTCTCTGACGAAGCCTGCTTTTAATAGTTTTTCCACTTCGGACGCCACTGCTCTGCACCGTTCTTGGTTAAAATTCTTCTTTTCTGTTTAACTGGTTTGTGGGTCGGGTTTACTGCCAAGCGGTGACTGATGAACTTTGGATCAATCCTGGGCATGTCATTGTGTCCCCATGCGAAGATGTCGGGGTACTCCCGTAGGCATTCCAGCAGGTCCTTTTTTAGGATTTCGTCCAAGTTCCCCCCTATTTTAATGCTTTTATTCGGTCCGAACAGGTTGATTTTCTTCTAATTCTTCGGCTGCCTCTAGCCAGGCGAGGACCCGGGTCCTTCCTTGGATTTTCCTCGTCTTCCCCTATTTGCCTCTTCCTAGTGCTTCCTTCGATGCAGAGGGTTTCTCGTGAGAGAGTGGCGAAACAACTACGGGCTATCTTCTGGACTTCCGCATAGGATTCCGATCCCTTCCCGGGTAGGAAATTTTAGTTTCAAGTAGTAACAGGACATCGCGCCTTTGTTTTCATCATAAAAGGCCGGCCGACAATGACTTGGTAACTGCTCAGGCAGTCCACCACGGTGAAGTTTACCATGACTGTTCGGGTTCTGGGGTGAGTTCCGATGGTTGTTGCCAGTTGTATTCTTCCCAGCGGGATGACCGTTGAGCCTCCAAAACCATATAGGGGGTGCCGTCATTAGTTAGTGTTACGTATTCTACTCCCAGGCTTTCTAAAGCTTCTTTGGATATTATGTCTACCGCGCTTCCGGGGTCTACTAGGATTCTATCCACCTCTGTGCCGCTGATTGTAGCTTTGATTATCAGCGCATCATCATGGGGAAAACTCACCCCCCGTGCATTCTCGTCGGTGAACATTATTGGCACCGACCGCCCCCTTGTAGTGTCGGGGGTCTTTCTGTTCCTAGAACCTCTGCCCCTTGAGCTCGGCTATAGTTCTTTCTTGACCGGTTAGAGTCCCCGGCCAGTGTACTTCCCCATGCGATGATGTTCACCTGTCGGTTTCGTGCCCTCTGTCTGGCCGCCATGGTTTCATGGTCGATATAACTATTTAGATACCCATTTCGGGCTAGGTCCTCCATCTGTTCCCGCAGATCTTTGCATTCGTTCGTCGTTGTGTGCCCCCTCAGGTTATGATGTACGATAAGTAAGTTCTGGTTCCTTTTATCTAAGGGGAATCTCCTGAGGTCGGGTTCTATCAAGAGGCATTTTTCCTGTATCTCCATGATGATTTGCCCTGGTGGCTTGCTCAGGGGAATATATGTTTCTTCTCGGACTACATGATTCACCTGGGTCGCGACCCCTCTTTCCTGATCTCTTCGAGTATCGGTTTGAATTCTTTGGGTTTCGGATTGAATCTTTTGAATTCTCTGTCCGGTCGTCGGGGGGCCTCTGTTCTCTTGCTGTTCTTTCCCGAATGGTCGTCCCCCTTCGGGAGATCTTTTTCGCTTTCTACCAATATAAAATTCCGGGCTACCTCTAGAGCGGTGGCATAATCCGCGTGTCCTGGATTCTTAGATGAGTCCATAACCTCCCGACTTTAGGGCTCCTTTAAGCTTTCTAGGGCTTCTAGGGACTCATATCCCCCGACTTCCAGTACCATGTTGTGGTATCTCTCAATAAAATTTTCCAAGGGCTCGTCATCTCCTTGCTTCATAAGTTTCAATTCTCCCAATCATCTTTTTGGGGACGCAGCCCCTTTAAAGTGTCGAATGAACGACTTCTTAAGTTGTGTGAAGCCTCCGATGCTCCCCGGAGCCAGACTTCTGTACCATAGGATGGCGGGTCCACCTAAAGTTAGGGGGAACACTTTGCAGATGGCATCTCCTACTACTCCCTGGACTTCCATCAACAAGACAAAGCTTTCGATGTGCGATTTCGGGTCAGAGTGGCCTTTGTAGGGTGCCATGGTCGGCATGTTGAATCTCTTTGGGAATTTTGCCGACTTTATTTTTTCCGCGAGGGGAGATTCCTCCTCACCGTCCCGGGTATCACTTGCGTCAGCCTTGAGGCCTACCCCTCACTTGGTCATCAACGTTTTTAACCAAGACTTTATCTCATTGGTCGTGCCGCCATGTCGTCTTCTGTGCCCCTCTGTGCGTCTAATGCCCCGTGTGCGGCGTTCCTCATGTCTTGGAATTTCCTGCACGTTTCGCTATATTCCCTGTCTTCTCTTCTGGAGTCATGGAGAGTATCATAGGAGGGATCTGGTGATGGTCTTCCTTCTTCTTCTTCCCATGTGTCCTCTGTTTGTGAATCTTTTTCTACAACTACGGATTTTATCCCGTAGGGGCCCCTCCTCCTGGGTCCATCTTCTTCACTTGTATCTATCACCCTCTTCCCCACAAACGGCGCCAACTGTTGACGGTGGATTTTGGTCTCAGGGCAATATGGGAATATCACTCCCGAGGTAATCCTCCTTCAATAGTGAATTTGTTTGGTTATGGGGGAAACCAAAAGCAAACTTAGCAGAAGGTAGATAATCCACCAATCAAACAAAGAGATCTAACGTGGTTCGGCGGATGTTTGTCCGACCTATGTCCACGGGCACAAACAAGATGATACTTTTATTACTCAAACACGATTCTCAGATCTTTTTTTGTGTTTACAAGTCAGAGCTTGATGATTCTGATGCCTTTTACACATACTCTACCCTTCTATTTATAATAGTGAAGGAATCAGATTCCTCTTAGTATGAGGTTTCCTAGTTGAAACAATTTCCTGCTCCCTCAAGGAAACCTTCACCAAATCTATCTTTTACTTCATTTATCCTAGTAGGACTCTGACTCCTCAGTTTTCCTATGAAAGTAGGATAACTTATCTTCTGGAGCATATCCTGTCATACTCCTGGTCTTCATGTGGTCGGTCATAATAGTCTTTTTGTGCTGGAAGTGCTGATGTCGACCTGATAAGTGCCCGGTCATTTTGATTTCAAGTGGTCGGTCTCCTCCTGTTGTGGTCGGTCTTGTAACTTATAATGTGGTCGGCCTTTTACTGTAAAGCGCTCGGGCCCATACTGCTGGCTTTTTATGGGTCGGGTCGGTGTTAGTGATCTCACCCAAGAAGGGAATTACCCTTCTACCATTGTCGTGTTGTTTCACTTCTTCTTTGACTGGTTCTGACGTCTGGTCTTTCGTTGTTCGTTCCTTCCATTCTCTCCAGCCGATCCATCATGGATTTCATGCTCTTTTCCACCTTTTTCATCCAGTCTGTCGCTGGACTCCCCGAAGATTGATGATTTCCGCCTGCTGCCATTGTCTTTCTCGTGAACTGCTTTTTGTTTCGATTCCCCACAGACGGCGCCAACTGTTGACGGTGGATTTTGGTCTCAGGGCAATATGGGAATATCACTCCCGAGGTAATCCTCCTTCAATAGTGAATTTGTTTGGTTATGGGGGAAACCAAAAGAAAACTTAGCATAAGGTAGATAATGCACCAATCAAACAAAGAGATCTAACGTGGTTCGGCGGATGTTTGTCCAACCTACGTCCACGGGCACAAACAGGATGATACTTTTATTACTCAAACACGATTCTCAGATCTTTTTTTTTGTGTTTACAAGTCAGAGCTTGATGATTCTGATGCCTTTTACACATACTCTACCATTCTATTTATAATAGTGAAGGAATTAGATTCCTCTTAGTATGAGGTTTCCTAGTTGAAACAATCTCATGCTCCCTCAAGGAAACCTTCACCAAATCTATCTTTTACTTCCTTTATCCTACTAGGACTCTGACTCCTCAGTTTTCCTATGAAAGTAGGATAACTTATCTTCTGGAGCATATCCTGTCATACTCCCGGTCTTCATGTGGTCGGTCATGATAGTCTTTTTGTGCTGGAAGTGCTGCTGTCGACCTGATAAGTGCCCGGTCATTTTGAATTCAAGTGGTCGGTCTCCTCCTGTTGTGGTCGGTCTTGTAACTTATAATGTGGTCGACCTTTTACTGTAAAGCGCTCGGGCCCTTACTGCTGGCTTTTTATGGGTCGGGTCGGTGTTAGTGATCTCACCCAAGAAGGGAATTACCCTTCTACCATTGTCGTGTTGTGTCACTTCTTCTTTGACTGGTTCCGACGTCTGGTCTTTCGTTGTTCGTTCCTTCCATTCTCTCCAGCCGATCCATCATGGATTTCATTCTCTTTTCCACCTTTTTCATCCAGTCTGTTGCTGGACTCCCCGAAGATTGATGATTTCCGCCTTCTGCCATTGTCTTTCTCGTGAACTGCTTTTTGGTTCGATTCCCCACAGACGGCGCCAACTGTTGACGGTGGATTTTGGTCTCAGGGCAATATAGGAATATCACTCCCGAGATAATCCTCCTTCAATAGTGAATTTTTTTGGTTATGGGGGAAACCAAAAGCAAACTTAGCAGAAGGTAGATAATGCACCAATCAAACAAAGAGATCTAACGTGGTTCAGCGGATGTTTGTCCGACCTACGTCCACGGGTACAAACATGATGATACTTTTATTACTCAAACACGATTCTCAGATCTTTTTTTGTGTTTACAAGTCAGAGCTTGATGATTCTGATGCCTTTTACACATACTCTACCCTTCTATTTATAATAGTGAAGGAATCAGATTCCTCTTAGTATGAGGTTTCCTAGTTGAAACAATCTCATGCTCCCTCAAGGAAACCTTCACCAAATCTATCTTTTACTTCCTTTATCCTACTAGGACTATGACTCCTTAGTTTTCCTATGAAAGTATGATAACTTATCTTCTGGAGCATATCCTGTCATACTCCCGGTCTTCATGTGGTCGGTCATGATAGTCTTTTTGTGCTGGAAGTGCTGTTTTCGACCTGATCAGTGCCCGGTCATTTTGATTTCAAGTGGTCGGTCTCCTCCTGTTGTGGTCGGTCTTGTAACTTATAATGTGGTCGGCCTTTTACTGTAAAGCGCTCGGGCCCTTACTGATGGCTTTTTATGGGTCGGGTCGGTGTTAGTGATCTCACCCAAGAAGAGAATTACCCTTCTACCCTTGTCGTGCTGTTTTAAATATCATAGTGCCTGAAAACACCATCAACATATGCATAGCATTCCCAAATCATCAGGAATGAGAAACCTGGTTTCCTTCATGTTCATATCTAATATGAAGTCTGTCTAACAAATTTTTATGGAACCTTATTCAAAATAAATTTTGCACTGTTTAATGCGTATCCCTTGAAGGAAATGGTAGCTCAGAGCGACTCATGATTAACCTCATCATGTCCAACAAAATTTGGTTTCTCCGTTAGGACACACCGTCAGACTGACGTGTTCCGGGAGGAGTCCAGTATGAAAGAATACTATACTCTTTCAAATAATTGATAAACTTATTACTTAAGTATTTTCCATCACAGTCTAACCGTGACGGTTTTAATACTATAGTCGATCTGTTTGTCTACTTCGTGTCGAAACTCTTTGAATTCATCAAAAGTTTCCGATCCGTGTTTCAATAGAAACACATAATCATAATGCGATGCCACATCCGTAAAGGTTTTGAAGTATTTATATCCACCTCTAGCCTAGCTAGATATGGGCCCACTTACGTCACTATGAACGAGGGCTAACAGATCGGTGGCACTTACACTTTTACCAAGTAAAAGGTATTTTAGGCACTTTGCCTAATAAACTAGATTCGTAGACATTCATTTGATTAGAATCAAATCTGTCCTAGTACCCACTCTTCGAAAGTGTGGATATACGAGTCTTGTTTAATGTGTCTCAGACAACAATGCCACAAATAAGTCTCATCTGATTAAATCAGTTTGAGCTATTAGTTTGTCCTGTTATACGTTTGAGATTTATTTATATTCAAAATATAAATATTTTTATTCACATCTAATGTGTTTATCTTAATATCAACTTTATAAAATGAAACACTTTAGTGTTATAGAATATAAAGGTATATCCGCAACGGATTATACTCTGATATAGAGATAATGTTTCTAGTCAAACTAGTTACATTTTAACAGTTTCCTAATTTAAGTACACACCCAAAGGGTAGTTCCTAAACTTAGGTCTCTACGGTCAAAACAGCGAATCTCGTCCGGTTTCCGATTCGCAGATAAATCTCAACTGAAGTCAGTATCCTGCTAATCAGTAGATTCTGCGCACCAGTACGTATATTTATGTACCACATCCAGTATCTAAAATCCAATTTTAATACTAGTAGTGAACATGTTGATGACAAACATATTTAAAGTCGGAGCCTTGCCCGTCTTCAATTCTTTCATGCCTGCCTTGTCTATACGGCAGCCACGCTTCTAGTGACCCCGTTTTCCACAGTTTAGGCAGACATTTTGGGATATGTCCTATGTCTTCCCATAAGATTATAATGATTTTGTCTTTGCCCCTTTTCCACACCCCAGAAGCCTTTGGCCAAGCCTTGGCCTTCTGGGATGTCGAAGTAAGATGCGTCTTGTGCTTCTTGCCCTATTGCAAACTCTGGCTTTGTCTCCTTGAGTATAGCCATTAACTCTCCAAGAGTTTTCTATTGCAATTTGTACTTCTAAGATCTAATGATAGATCTATGAAGATCCTTCAATTTCAATATCATACTATAAGGATCTAATCCTTAGTTCTGACTAAGAAATTAAGGAGTCTTTGCGGCAAGCATAACGGATTAAGCACTAAAGTTATCATCACATGAATATTCCAAATATCATGTTCTACTATTTGCTCAACTCCGGGCTTAGGCTCGAGACGTCACTCTATCAAATAAAGTAACTTCTCGGTCTTCAGGACTATTATGAGATTTTATTCCCAATGTGAAAATTAAAGCCGTTAAAAAACATTTTCTCCCAGTATTATGTTCTAAACGCTAATATTTCATTTATCTTTTCCAATAGTCTAACTATCAAATCAACGATTTTAGGTACTATTTATTATAATGATTACTATAGTCTAACTATATAATCAACTATAATTTAATTGGTTTAAATTCAAATATATTGATTACTATAATCCAATTATATAATCAACTATAATTGAAGTAGTTTGAATACAGTCCAACTGTTTAATTAAAACAACGATTAAATATTAGTCCAACTAATATATTAATTTATTTGACGAAAAATTTGAAATGAGCGCGTATTGGCAAGTAACTAAACGAATATTCCAAATTTAATACTTGCCTCCCACTATTTTTCGGCGAGCCTCTAACCCTCTGTGGAGTACTCGGGAAACCTTGTTTCCTAGTGGGCTAGGATCCCGTTAAATAACACATAATCTTGATTTTGGCCAACAAATTGTATGATAATTAACTAGGTAGATCTCTAAGATCAATTGGATCCCATCCAATTCTTAGATCCAGTAGGCAGACATCCAAGTCCGAAACATATATCTTATATATGCCAATATATCCAATATATTCCCTAACCTTTTTCCTCTGAATCAACTAAGCCTTGGCTTTGGCACAATAAACTTAATGATCCCAGTTAAGCGGAACCCATTGACCTTGGAAAGCTTCGTAATCGATGTCGATGGACAAGAAGTGATCTTGACTTTGGCCAACAAATCACAACTTAGACAAGACACCGATATGGAGCAAAGCTTTCATGATTCAAACACATCCGCGACGGACAAAGGTCTTGACTTTGGCCAACAAACCAGTGTCAATCTTGGATCTTGAGTAAGAATCACTCAATGGAAGGAAAAACGCTTAATATATATTGAGGGTTTTTTTCGCGTAATTGGCAACCAATTAATTATCTTTGTTAGGTCTCATCATTCTACACCCTTAAACATGCATTATAAAAATATAATAAGGCGCGTATAAATAAAATAATAATGATATGCGGATGGATACTTAACACATTATTCCTAGAACAAATCTCTTCATTTCCTCTCTCCAGCTAGCATAAATATTACTTCTACCCGATTACATAACACTTATAAAGAAACCTCATTTACATTGAGGGGAATAGGTGAGAAGAGAAATACAAAGAATCAAGAGGTAATAGGCTGGACACGCAGGTCCAATTAATAAATTCTAAATTTATTACGACAATTTCCAAAATTGCCTTCACACATCCAATATCCATCTGATATGCATTATTCATACATCGCATTCATGTATTCACACAAAACATGTTATCAATCAATCTAATCCAATTAACTAATCTGAAATTAATGACCATCCAATGTTCAAACAACGATTTGATTTTGCGCGAGTCAAACTCGTTTTGTGAATAAGTACTCAAAGTACGAATTCTTGAATTATATTAAACTACAATATTAAATCCAATTTAATTTATATTTAATACTAATTATATATTTAATTCTAAATTAAATAATTATATTTTATAATGTGCCTTTACGACTTAGATTCTAAATCTAATCGTTACGGGTCTCAAAGCCCAATTAACATCCAATGTCAATTTAATTAAAGTCCAATGGGCTTTCAATTAATTTCTTAAGGCATGAACTTTTGGTCAATATGGGTCAAACCCAAATACCAAAGCCCATTTAAGGAATCACCCTTATTTGCCAAGAAACCAATTTAGGCCCATTAGGCCCAATTAAAATTAAAGGTCCATTTAGTTATATTTGGACTTTATGGATATGGTTTTGGGCCCAATTGGATCCAACAAATTAGCCTAAACCAAACTTGGCCCAACCAAGCCCATTAAGCCCAAATACAACTTTTCAAGCCCAATTCCAAAATAGGCCCAATTAATTAAATTACAAAATTGCAAATTTCATAATTAAATTAATCAAAGTGTATAGCCATAATAATTAACCAAATTAACATTTCCAAAACATCAATTTACATAATTAATCATGCTTACCATCTTCAACACATGTCCAACATCATTGAATCAAAAAATCATATCATTTTCCATGCTTGTCATTCACGGAAATTTGGGGTTTTATTGTCCGATTCCGAATTCAATCCAAAATCAACATTTCCCAAATGATTTCAACTCATCCAATGATCAAAAACAAAAATCACCATGACTTAGGGCAAGCCATAACTTTCGGCCAAGCCAAATTATTGGGGAAAATTTGATCCAATTCAATTTTCATCAAATTGATCATGGATAACACCATGTTATCATCATTCAAGCATATATCAACAATCAATTTCATCAAAACATGCTCAAATCATTTTTACCCAATTTTACCCTAATTCCAATTTCATGCTTAAACAAGGCTCAAGATACCATTGTTAGGTTTCTACTATAGTCCCAAGATCATTCAAGCGTAGAAATCATGTGAATACTCATAAGAAGTATGGCGGAATCATACTTACAATGATCGGCTTTGCGATGCGTCGAACAACAAAAATTCTTGGCACCTTCCTTGAAACTTTCGGCCATGGGTTCCTTGTTGTGCTCTCCAAATTCGGTCAAGCTCCAAGCTTGAGAATGGATTCCATGCTCAAGGGTTTGTTTCTCTATCACCTTTGGATGACTCTTCATGTGCTAGCATTGGAAAGATTTGCCACAAATCTTCCATATTGTTCCTTATTGTTCTCGGCAAATGAGAACCAAAAAGAGAAAAATGGCCCTTGGCCGTAAGGATGGAGAGAAGAAAGAGATGAAGTTGTGTTGGTCCTTTGATTTCTAAAATCAATTAAAATGATATACCAAATTCAACTTTCAAAAATGGTACAAGCATTAAAGTCATTCAACCACTCCAATCAATTACTCAAAAGTGACTAGTTGTCAATCACTCAAAGTGACAAGACATCCATAACTTGAATGACTAATGATGTGACGCTTGATGTGACTTGTGGGCCGCACTTGAATTCGAAATGCAAGTGGGCCCGCAAACACTCCCAGGCACGGGTTCGTTAATTCCGAATTAATGAATTTTCCGTTGCGACGTAATTAAGTCAAATTTAATTAAATAATTATGCCTAGCAAAATTACTATTCACGTCGCTAACAAATTAATTCTAAATTAACTCGTTCGTCCGAATTAAAATCTAATTTTAATTCCGCTTCGAAATCTAATTTCGTATAATATATCGAATATATTATTTTATCGATTAATTCCAAATTAATCGTTCTCTCTCTTTAAATAATATTTTATCCCAGATAAAATATCTCTGTAATTAATCCTAGATTAATTTTCTCTCTCTCTTATAATTAATCACAGATTAATAAAGTGTGAGTCATACTTCATCGGTGAATCTTCGGGAAGCGACCCATGAGATCCCCGGATATGTTGGCAGTAAATCCGGTCATCGAAATATCCGAACACGTACGTACCTAGTACTACATTTTTACCGATTTACAAGACATGGTTGGCTTCTAGCAAAGCACCGTGCCTACCCAATTCTCCAGAAATATTCTTAAAGGAATATGTAATCTATATCAGGCGTAGTATACGTAGTATTGCGTATTTCGATCCAGCATCGGATGTCACGTGCTAGGCCTGGGGCTGGAATTGTGTATGCCCCGTACGAAGCACATATCGGATCTCTGGTAACTATTCTCTATAATCGGATAATCATGACCTAGTCATATTATCCCGATGACTGCAGTACATAAGAGCATCAGTTCCATATCCTACGTGATCATCATCTCCACTATGACTGGAATGATACTTCCGTCTTGCCATCACACCCAATACACTACGATTCTCAATATACCCAGAAGAGGCGTACACAGAACCTGTTAAAGCCCTGGACGACCAAAACCAAAGTATATTGATTGTCGCAAGTATTAGCTGTGCAAGTCTCAGGTTAAGACCAAATACACCTACCCTGATTCGGACTTCCATAGACACATAGTCATACTACCAATGGAATTCTGAGGGGTCTATCCAGAGAGAAGCTGTTTCCGTACCATCGGTAAACACAACCTCCTATTACACTTGCATGAGTATCCAATACCCAAATATATGAGAACTATGTTGTTATGCTCCCACAACGCGCACAAGTGTAATACTAGTCTATTCCACATTATCGATGTCCAATCTCGATAATACTACGACTAGGGATATTTAATGATTAAACCTTCATGGATTGAAACTGTCTCATATCATCTTAATCCGGAACTAATCATAAGGACCTTTTATCATTTATACATCTTGGTAATCTAATTACAAATGATAAAAGAGCAATTTCCTTTGTCACATAGTTAATTTGTACAACAACACCATGATCTGTACAAATAGTGATGCTATGGGTCATAATTATCCGACACACGACGCACCTTAAAACTAGGCAACCTGGAACACAGTCCAGCACCAAAACGTAACATATAATGAACAACAAACATGTGAGAGAACCTCAGGTCCGCTACTTAAGACACATTCAATACTCATCATCAATACTGGGGGATTTGCGCCCAAAATTACACATACAAATCAAAACTTTCATTTATATATATATATAACAGCGTGCACAGCATAACTCAAAACATAACCAACATAGTTCCTAAATTTCTACGACATTTTCCAAAACTCTAGAGTGGCTGACTGAAACTTGCGTGATCCGTCGTCTCGAGCAAGACTTTTCAAAAACTTGAATGGCTAGCCGACCTTGTTGCGAACTTGCCAAACTAGCAAACTATTGTGAAGTGAGTTATAAAACTCAATAAGTAACCACACTCATATCTTAAAAGAGAAAAATAAATCTTGCTAATATTATATATAATCATATATATTTTATATATAAGTTTGTCAAAAAAAGCCTTTAAAATATTGTGTTTAAATGGGTGGAAGCATATAATTGTATAGTCATTGGAAAACAACACGGACATACAAATTTAAAACTTCAAAGAAACACTGCACTTGAACTTATACTGGAAATCTTTCAAGCTTCGTACTTTTCTTTACACTCTTTAAATACAAAATCTTTTGAAAAATACTTACATATACTGATCTAGAAACTGAGTTCGTAAGGCATATTTATACAAAACTGAAACTCTAAACAAAACTGTAATCGAGAACTGTAATATCCAAATCATTTGAATTATGAAATTAAACTCTTTTATCATATATCGGAAAATGAAACATATTTGAAATATCATCAAATCTGAAAGTTTAAGACTTTCTTTAGTAATAACTCGAGTACTAATTTTTATACGAAAAACTTTTCGAACTTTCAAAATCAAGTTACATATATTTACATATACAAATTCAGAAACATAGCTTGTCTAGAATCTCAAATCCTCTACATAACAATCGCACACACAACTTTAGAAAACATACTTGTACTCATACATATAAGAAAAATATTTCAAACATTAGAGTTTTCATATATACACTTCGCATACAAACCTTCGAGAAATACATACATGTATAAATTTAAGATCTTGGCTCATTCCAAACCCTTAAAACATTGTATAGCCAACAACAGAGACATGTAGAACTTTCAGAGATCAAAAGTCAACAAATAACGAGATTAAAAGTAAGAATGTGCAAAGAATACATGACCGAGTCATAAACAGATATAAGTATTTGTTTATGCATACAATGCTTATGTGGAACTCGCTAACTATTTTAGAATATGTATGAGATGAATTTCGTCAAAACAGACTCCATAATCAACACTACTATGACTCTATAACCGTTTTAAACTCATCTTTTGAAAATACATCATAAAAATAATCTTTTGAAAATATATCAGAAACCTAATCAAGCATCCAATGTTCGAGTCGGCCACTCTAACCGGACAATGTATGAAAATAAGCTCCCATCGACAGAGAGTAACGGGTCGGTCTACTGTAAAAAGATATGACTCTATACAAGCACCACATCAGTTTCAAAATCATAAAATTAAAAAAATATATATATATGAGCGTCGTGGTGGAAACATTTCATATCATAACATAAGCGAAGTCAAATACATCTCATTCATAAACAATTCTTTATGAAAATAAACTTTTCAAAATAAATTTTTAAAAAAATCATAAAATAAGAGTATCCAAAATATATCATAAAACTTATCTGTTGTAAACGAAATCAAATTCAAAAACTAATTTTATCATAAATATGTATCAAACGTCTAGAAACCAACTCAACTAGACGAATAAATCAAGCGTCCAATGTCCGAGTTGCGCTCTTTAACCGGACATTATTTGAAAGTAAGCTCATGTCGACAGAGATTAATGGGTCAATCCATTTCAGATGGATATGACCCTATAAAAACACCACGGCAGAATCCAAAATCATAAAACAAGGAAAAACTTAGTTCGAGCACTGTGGCGGAAACATATCATATCATATCGTAAGTGAAATCAAATACATGTCGTTCAAAAGTAAGACTTTTCAAAAAAAACTTTTCAAAACACTTTTTACGAAAAATAAATAAACAAGAGTATCCACAGATATGTCAGGCACATCATTTAACACATATCAATTCATCAACCATTGACAAATAACTCGTACATTGAGATATAATAATAGTATATCATATATTGATCTAAAAACGATTATATCAACATATACACACACACACACATCTTCTCTATAAATAAAAAACAACTTATACATCAGGTATTCATCGCATGGAATACTTAACTGGCTACATGAATACTCTTGATCCTAGTCAAATCTATCTAAACAAACTGTGAAACGCAGTTAGAATCACTCTTATATGGAATTCCCAACTCAACTATAAGAAACTTATGGACCTTTCCCAAATATCCAAATCAAGTCCGATTCCAATTATTTCAGTTTCATTACTTTTTGAAAATCTTACGCTATAAATTCATAACATCAAATTCACTTTCTGGCCTAAAATCGGAAAATCCTCTAAAAATCCGAAAACGTTACGAACGGATAAGGGACCTTTTGGATCTTTCCCAATTCTTCCAAAATCATTCTAATACTTTGAATACGTCCACGAATATGTCAGGCACATCGCATAACATATATAAATTCATCAATCATTGACAAATAACTCGTACATCGAGATATAATAATATCATATCATATATTGATCTAAAAACGATTACATCGACATATACACACACACACATATTCTCTATAAACAAACAACAACTAATATTTTAGGTATTTATCGCATGGAATACTTAACTGGTTACATGAATACTCTTGATCCTAGTCAAATCTATCTAAATAAACTGTGAAACGCAGTTAGAATCGCTCTTACATGTAATTCCCAACTCAACTATAAGAAACTTCTGGACCTTTCCCAAACACCGAAATCAAGTCCGATTCTAACGATTTCAGTTTCATTACTTTTAAAAAATCTTACGCTATAAATTCATAACATCATATTCACTTTCCGGCCTAAAATCGGAAAATCCTCCAAAAAATCCGAAAACATTACGAACGGATCCGGGACCTTTCGAATTTTTCCCAATTCTTCCAAAATCATTCTAATACTCTTAATACATCATTAAATACCGTTCTAAGTCAATCTGTTAGCTTAAATCCTCCAATTACGTGTTTTCAAAAAATATTTCGAAAACACTTCCGAAAAAAGCTACGGAATGATCTTTAACCTTCTGGGACTTTCCAGAACCATTTAAACAACATCATATCATCATAGCTAACTCATATCTATCATTAATGTCATCAAAGCATCAACGTTCACAAAACTAAGTTTTATTGGAGACTCGCATAACCTATTGGATCGATCTAATTAGTTCGGATCTCACTTGGATTCTACCAACTATACAAATTCAATATATTCTAGCTCCATTAAATTAATACAAATCAATACATAACTCTACAAATCTACTGAAAGCATCTAAATATATTAAACTTTACTTTAAATTAATAAGTTTTTATCGAGATGTCTTACCGAACTTCCGAGGGCACCAGTGAACGCCTAACACTCCCACAAAAGTGTAGGAATCGACGAAATTCGAATAAAAGCAATCGGGCTCGTGGGTATCACTGTTGGTTTAAATCTAGGTCCCAAGATCATACAAGCAATGAAAACATGCGTGAATACACCAACGGAGATAGCGGAATACTCACATCGATCGGTTGAGTCGATTTGAAGACGAACAAAGCCCAAAAAACCTCACTGTCTTGGCGCATGAACTGCAACAGTCCACTGTCTTCAATTTCAGATTTTGAGTTGAGAAAACGGAGCTCCAAGCCTCGTCGAACGGATCCCGGCTCATGGGTGAACCTCCCTACCACCTTCGCAAGACTCGTAGTGTGCTAGCACTTGGATTTCCACCATGAAAACCCAACTCTTGCCTCCCTCAAAGTCACGCCAAAATGGTTCAAAACCAGTGAAGAAATGGTCTTGGGCGTGAGAGAAGAAGAGAGCAAAATTGAGAGAGAAAGAAATGTGTTGTGTTAGTTGTAAAATGTGTTAAGACTTTTACTTATATATTTTCCAAAAATATATAACAATTACCATTTGTTTTTCTTTTCAAAAAACAAAATAAAAAGGTAATAAAGTCTCCCACCAAACAACATCAACTATTCCAACAACTACCATCACTCAAAGTGACTAGTTGTCTTTTCAATCAATCAATCAATCACATCAATCAATCACATCACTCAAAGTGACATTTGATTTGACGCTTGATGTGACGAATGATTTGACGCTTGATGTGACTTGTTTTGCCGCACTCGAATTCAAAATACGAATGCGCTCGTAATCACACTCGGGCTCGGGTTCGTTAATTCCAAATTAACGATTTTTCCGTCGCGTCGTAATTAGATGATTACGCCTAGCGAATTCACTATTCACGTCGCTAACGAATTAATTCTAAATTAATCCGTTCGCTCGAATTAAAATCCAATTTCAATTCCGCGTCGAAATCCAATTTCGTTTAATATATCGAATATATTAATTTATCGATTAATTCCAAATTAATCGTTATCTCTCTCTAAACGATATTTTATCCTAGATAAAATATCTTCGTTATTAATCCTAGATTAATTTTCTCTCTCTTCTATATAATCCCAGATTATTCAAGAGTGCGAGTGGTGCGTCATTGGTGGATTATCGGGAAGCGACCCATGAGATCCCCGGATAAGTTGGCAGTAAATACGGTCGTCGGAGTATCCGAATCACGTACGTACCAAGTACTACGTTCTACCGATTTACGAGACAAGGTCGACTCCTAGCAAAGTACCAAGTCTTCCCAATTCTCCGGACATATCCATCTAAGAATATTAAGATCTGTATCAAGCGTAGTATACAAGTATTGTGTATATCGGTCCAGTATCGGATAGTCACGTGCTAGGCCTGGGGCTGGATAAGTGTCTGCCCCGTACGAAGCACATGTCGGATGTCTAGTAACTAGTCTCTATAATCGGATATACATGACATTGTCATAATATCCCGATGGTCGCGCAGCACTTAAGAGCACTAATACCGTATCCTGCGTGACATCATCTCCACTATGACTGGAGTGATACTTCCGTCTTGACATCACATCCAATACACTACGATTCTCAATATACCCAGCATTGGCGTACACAGAACCGGTTAGAGTCCTAGACGACCTCAACTAAAGTATATTGATTGTCGTAAGCATTAGCGATGTAAGTCTCAGGTTAAGACTATACACACCTACCTTGATTTCGGCCTCCCATTGACACATAGTCATAATACCAATGGGATTCCGAAGGGTCTATCCAGAGCGAAGCTGTTTCCCGTACCATCGGTGAAACACAACCTCCTATCGTACTTGCATAAGTATCCAATACTTATATATATGATAACTATGCCGTTGTGCCCTCACAACGCGCACAAGTGCAATACTAGCCTATTCCGCATTATCGATGTCCAGTCTCGATAATACTCCGGCTAGGGATATTTAATGATTAATCCTTTGGGGACTGATACTGTCTCATATCATTCTCAGTCCAGGAACTAATCATAGGGACCTCTCTTCATTTATATATCTAAGGTGATCTAATCACAAATGATGAGAGTGCAATTTCCTTGTCACATAGTTAATTTGTACAACAACACTATGATCTGTACAAATAGTGACGCTATGGGTCATATTATCCAACAATCTCCCACTTGGCACATAGCCAGTCACTCGAGTGTCTAACACCCGAACTATGTACGGTTCGCTCAAATTGCTGAGGAAAGGTTTTCGTCAGCGGATTTGCTTGATAATCGTCTGACGCGATTTACACGATCATCACATCGCCACGATGTATGATCCGAACGAATCAGATGATATAGAAGTATATATCTGGATCGTCGATGAGACCTTTAATTCCTTAGCATGTGCTGACGCCTAGCTCAGCTGCTAACAGAACTATATCTAATTTAATTAGATTTATTTTTGATCCAAATGGCTTCTATTGCTGCCTCAGCTGCAGCAAGAATCCGCATTTGTTGTTTATTCGGCAACAGTTATCTTGCTTGGAAGATTTCCAGCTCACTGTCCCGTTATTCAAACTTTATAGTACCGTAGTATTTAATTGTTTGGAAACTTGCAGCAGTGATCCCAGTCACTTCAAGTTCTCCTTCTCCATAGTTTAAGACAACATCTTTAGTTCTCTAAGATACTAACAGATGTTCTTAACTTCAATCCAGTGACTATCACTTGGATTGACCTGATCGTGACTCCATATGCTCGAAGCGTATGAGACACCAATACAAGTACATTTTAAATGTACAATTTCCCAGAGAGTGTTAACAACTCCAAATCTATCCCAGTAGATCTTTATTCCTTGATTAAAGGTTGTTACTCCCCAGAATTCTATGGAGAACTTCTATTGAAAGAATATCTATGAAAGCCAAGCTTTCACCAATTGCTTTATGGGAATTTAACTGTCAGTGCGCTCTCCCACTAACCTCCTTATATACACAAGAATTATTTCGTTTTGAGTCAAATCATAAATCATTATGATTATTTCAAAACGACAGTTCCAAGAACCTTATGCTTGCATTAATCCAAACATGGATCGATTAACCCGCAAACCTGGTTTGTCGGTTATTCAAAATCGTCAGGATGTTGTAAACATCCTCCAAAAGGTTTCCTTTTCAGGAAAGCGATTTTGATTTGTAACTGACACATTTCATAAATGAAATATACAGTTATCTACAAGCATCTTCAAAATGGATTTACCATGGCAACAGGTAAAAGGTTGAATCGTTATTAACACAATGTTGATAACGATACCTTTCCGTCAAAAGCCCAGCTTTGTACGTTGGTATGTTGCCTTCCATGTATGTCTTCCTTGAAGACGTTTACAGTACCAATAGGCATAATGCCTTGCGGTACATCAAATAGTATCCAAACATAGTTGTTATACATGGAATCCATTTCGGATTCATGGCACTTTGCCATAATAGGGAGTCGATACCTTGTATCACTTCCTCATACGTAGTCGGTTGGTATACCTCCATAAGATTTACATCATTAAGGGGTTACATCAGAAACCCATACCCCAGGTTGTTTTCTGATTCTCTCCGATCTACGTGGTTCTTGTGTATTTGAAGATTAATGGTTTAGTTTCATCCTTGATGAACTATTTATGTTCCATTACGGACTTCGTGCCTTGAACAGTATTACCCCGATTTTCATCGAGTTTTACTGTCCTCCCACTTACCACTGCATATCGGTGTTCCTCTTAGGAAAACCGCATGGTGAGCAACAATCATATTGTTCTCATGTGAGATTTATAAGTACTATACTTATGGTTTCCCTTAGGATAACCTATATTGGCACTTATCCAATTTGGGTCTTTTAGTTTGGTATCATCCAAACGTTATGCCTGGCATACCCAAATTATTAGGAATGAGAAACTTTGTTTCTTTTCTGTTCATATCCTATATGATATCTATCAAACAGATTTATATGGAACCTTATTCTAAATAAGTTTTGCACTGTAGATACATATCCGTTGAAGGAAATGGTAGCTCAGAGCGACTCGTGATAAACCTTATCATGTCCAACAAAATTCGGTTTTAGTTCGGACACACCGTCTAACTGACGTGTCTCGGGAGGAGTCCTCATATGAAAGAATACCGTACTCTTTCATGTACGTTTGAAACTTACTGCTTAAGTATTTTCCATTATGGTCTTACCGTGACGGCATAATACTACAGTCGATCTGTTAATCTACTTCGTGTCGAAACCCTAATAGTTTCCGATCTGTGTTCTTCAAAAGAAACACATAACCATAACGTGATGTTACATCCGTTAAGGTCACGAAATATTCATGTTCACATCTAGCCTAGCTAGATATGGGCCCACTAACTTCACCATGAATAGGGCTAACAGATCGGTGGCACTTACACTATTACCAAGTAAACAGTGTTTTAGGTACTTTACCTAATAAACTATATTCGTAGACTTTATTTGAATAGTCAAATCAGTCCTAGTACCCACTCTTCAAAAGTGCGGATATACGAATCTTGTTTAATTGTGTCCCAGACAACAATGCCACAATAAGTCTCTATTGATCAAATCAATTTTGAGCTATTTATTTGTCATTTTATATGTTTGAGATTTTATTATATTCAAAATATAAATTATGTTATTACATCTAATGTGTTTATCTCAGTATCATCTTTATATAATGAAACACTTAGTGTTCTAGAATATAAAGGTTTATCCACAATGGATTAAACACTGATATAGAGATAATGTCTCTAGTCAAACTAGTTACATTATAACAGTTCCTAATTTAAGTATACACCCGAATGGTAGTTCCTAAACTTAGGTATCTACGGTCGAAACAGCGAATTTCGTCCCGTTTCCGATTCGCAGAGAAATCTCGGCTTGAAGTCAGTATCCAGCTCATAGCGGATTCTGAACATCAATACATATATTTTATGTACCACACTAAGTATTTAAAATCCAATTTCAATACTAGTAGTGAACATAACTTTGACAAATATTTTAAAGTTAGAGCCTCGCCCTTTCTTTAATTCCTTTGTGTCTTCCATATCCAAATGGTAGTCACTTTGGGATATGTCAATTATCTTTTCAATATTTCACAAACCTTTGGCCAAGCCTTGGGTTTTGGAATATCGAAATGATGTGCACCTTGTGCAACACACCCAATTGCAAACTTTGACTTTTCACCCTTAGAATAGTCAAATCAATTCTCTAAGAATTATTAATTGCAATTTAATACTTTTAAATCTAAAGATAGATTTATGATAAGTATATTAATTAAGCACTAAAGTCATCATCACATAAATCTTCCAAAGATTTTATGCTCTACTATTTGCTTAATTATGGGCTTAGATATAACAAGTTATTTTATCCAATAAAGTAACCTATTATTAATTCCCAATTTGAAAATTAAATCATTTAAAATATTTAATCCAAGGATTATATATTTTAAATATTCAACTTTTCAATTCTTCCTTGATTTCAATAGTCCAACTATTTAATCAATTTAATAAGGTACTATTTATTATAATGATTACAATAATCCAATTATTTAATCAACTATAATTTTAATATTGATTACTATAATCCAATTATAAAATCAACTATCATTTAATTCAATTATATTGATTACTATAATCCAGTTATAAAATCAAATATATTGAATGAGTTTGTATATAGTCCAACTATATATATATATATAAAACAACATAAAATATTAGTCCAACTAATACTTTTTAATATATGACGAGTGATATTTGTTTGAGCGCGTATGGCGAGTAATTGAACGAATATTGCAAATTCAATTCTTGCCTCCCACTATTTTTCGTCGAGCCTCTAACCCTCTGTCGAGTACTCGGGAAACCGTGTTTCCTAGTGGGCTAGGATCCCGTTAAATATCACACAATCTTGACTTTGGCCAACAAATTGTATGATAATTAATTAGGTAGATCTCTAAGATCAATTGGATCTAATCCAACTCCTAGACTCAGTAGGTGGACATCCAAGTCATAAACATATATCTTATATATGCCTATATATCCAATATATACCCTAACCTTTTTCCTCTGAATCAACTAGGCCTTGGCTTTGGCACAACAAACCTAGTGATCCCAGTCAAGCGTGGACCCATTGACCATGGAAGCTTCGTAATCAATGTCGATGGACAAGAAGTGGTCTTGACTTTGGCCAACAAACCACAACTTGGACAAGACACCAATATGGAACAAAGCCTCGTGATTCAAACACATCTTCGACGGACAAGGGCTTGACTTTGGCCAACAACCCATGCCAATCTAGGATCTTGAGTAAGAATCACTCAATGGAAGGAAAAGACGCATGATATTTGATGAGGGCTTTTCGCGTGCAAATTGGCTACCAATTTCATTATCTTTGTTAAGGTCTCATCATCATACACCCTTAAACATGCATTCTAAATACATAATAAAGCAAGTATGAAATAAAATAATAATGATATGCGGATGGATACTTTACACATTGATCCTAGATCAAATCTCTCCTTTCTCACTCAAGCTAGCACTTGTATTACTTCTACCCGTTACACTACACTTCTAAAGAAACCTCATTTACATTGAGGGGAATAGGTGAGAAGAGAATACAAAGAGAATAGAGGTGATAAGGCTGGACACGCAGGTCCAATTTAATAAATCGAATTTATTACAATAATTCCAAAATTGCCCCACCCGACTAATATCCATCTGATATACATTATTCATTCAACACAACCACGTATTCACACACATAAGCATGCTATCAATCAATCTAATCAAATTAATTAATCTGATAATTATGTGATCATCCAATGTTCAAACAACGATTTGATTTTGTTCGAGTCAAACTCGTTTTTGCGAATAAGTACTCAAAGTACGAATTCATGAATTAAATTAAACTACATCATTAAATCTAATTTAACATGTATTTAATACTAATTCACTATTTAATTCCAAATTAAATAATATACTTTATTAATAAACCTTTTACGATTTAAATTCCAAATTTAATCGTAACGCGTCTCAAAGACCGATTAACGCCCAACGGGCTTTTAATTGATTTCTTAAGGCGTGGACTTTTGGTCAACTCGGGTCAAACCGATAACCAAAGTCCAATCCGGGATTTACCCCATAAGCCCATAAATCAATCTTGGCCCATTAGGTCCAATTGAACTTTAAAGGTTCATTAGTCGCATTTGGGCTTTATGGTTAAGGTTTGGGCCCAATTGGATCCAATCCATTTGGCCTAAACCCAACTTGATAAAATCAAGCCCAATGGCCCAATTACAACTTTCATAGCCCAAATCCAATTTAAGGCCTCAATAATTAAATTACATAAATCCAATTTAGCAATTTAATTACCTAAAGTGCATTACATGATTAATCAACTAAATCAACATTTCCAACACATCAAATTAGTCCAATTAATCATACTCAATTCATTATTATATGTCCAACACACAAAATGAAAAATCAAACCCATTTACATGCTTCTTGCTCTCGGCCAAGGAGGGATTTTGTGTCCGATTCGGTTTCGATCCAATCGAACCCACAATCGACATTAAATCACCATCCAATTTGATTTTATACACATCCAATGTCACAAAATCAAAATCACCAAGACATTAGGGCAATAATCAATTCGGCCAACATAAGATTTTGGGGATTTTATGTTCAATTCAAAATCCAATCCAATTAGTTTCAAATTAACATTATCCTAAATGATTCCGACTCATCAAATGAATCAAAAAAACAAAAATTCCAAGAATTCCAAAATGACATTACATTCGGCCAACATGATACATTTGGGGAAAATTATTCCAAATCAATTTTCAACAAATTGGTCCAACCAAAATGCAATTCAACATCATTTAAACATGCTCAATCAAACAATTTAACTAAATCATGCTCAAAATCAATTTACCCAAATTTTAACCCTAAAAGTTTCATGCTTGAACCTAAGGCTCTTGATGCCATTGTTGGTTTAAATCTAGGTCCCAAGATCATACAAGCTATGAAAACAATGTGCGAATACACCAACGGAGATAGCGGAATACTCACATCGATCGGTTGAGTCGATTTGAAGACGAACAAAGCCCAAAAACCTCACTGTCTTGGCGCATGAACTGCAACAGTCCACTGTCTTCAATTTCAGATTTTGAGCTGAGAAAACGGAGCTCCAAGCCTCGTCGAACGGATCCCGGCTCATGGGTGAACCTCCCTACCACCTTCGCAAGACTCGTAGTGTGCTAGCACTTGGATTTCCACCATGAAAACCCAACTCTTGCTTCCCTCAAAGTCATGCCAAAATGGTTCAAAACCAGTGAAGAAATGGTCTTGGGCGTGAGAGAAGAAGAGAGCAAAATTGAGAGAGAAAGAAATGTGTTGTGTTAGTTGTAAAATGTGTTAAGACTTTTACTTATATATTTTCCAAAAATATATACAATTACCATTTGTTTTTCTTTTCAAAAAGCAAAATAAAAAGGTAATAAAGTTCCCACCAAACAACATCAACTATTCCAACAACTACCATCACTCAAAGTGACTAGTTGTCTTTTCAATCAATCAATCAATCACATCAATCAATCACATCACTCAAAGTGACATTTGATTTGACGCTTGATGTGACGAATGATTTGACGCTTGATGTGACTTGTTTTGCCGCACTCGAATTCAAAATACGAATGCGCTCGTAATCACACTCGGGCTCGGGTTCGTTAATTCCAAATTAACGATTTTTCCGTCGCGTCGTAATTAGATGATTACGCCTAGCGAATTCACTATTCACGTCGCTAACGAATTAATTCTAAATTAATTCGTTCGCCCGAATTAAAATCCAATTTCAATTCCGCGTCGAAATCCAATTTCGTTTAATATATCGAATATATTAATTTATCGATTAATTCCAAATTAATCGTTATCTCTCTCTAGACGATATTTTATCCTAGATAAAATATCTCCGTTATTAATCCTAGATTAATTTTCTCTCTCTTCTATATAATCCCAGATTATTCAAGAGTGCGAGTGGTGCGTCATCGGTGGATTATCGGGAAGCGACCCATGAGATCCCCGGATAAGTTGGCAGTAAATACGGTCGTCGGAGTATCCGAATCACGTACGTACCAAGTACTACGTTCTACCGATTTACGAGACAAGGTCGACTCCTAGCAAAGTACCAAGTCTCCCCATTCTCCGGACATATCCATCTAAGAATATTAAGATCTGTATCAAGCGTAGTATACCAAGTATTGTGTATATCGGTCCAGTATCGGATAGTCACGTGCTAGGCCTGGGGCTGGATAAGTGTCTGCCCCGTACGAAGCACATGTCGGATGTCTGGTAACTAGTCTCTATAATCGGATATACATGACCTTGTCATAATATCCCGATGGCCGCGCAGCACTTAAGAGCACTAATACCGTATCCTGCGTGACATCATCTCCACTATGACTGGAGTGATACTTCCGTCTTGACATCACATCCAATACACTACGATTCTCAATATACCCAGCATTGGCGTACACAGAACCGGTTAGAGTCCTAGACGACCTCAACTAAAGTATATTGATTGTCGTAAGCATTAGCGATGTAAGTCTCAGGTTAAGACTATACACACCTACCTTGATTTCGGCCTCCCATAGACACATAGTCATAATACCAATGGGATTCCGAAGGGTCTATCCAGAGCGAAGCTGTTTCCCGTACCATCGGTGAAACACAACCTCCTATCGCACTTGCATAAGTATCCAATACTTATATATATGAGAACTATGCCGTTGTGCCCTCACAACGCGCACAAGTGCAATACTAGCCTATTCCGCATTATCGATGTCCAGTCTCGATAATACTCCGGCTAGGGATATTTAATGATTAATCCTTCGGGGACTGATACTGTCTCATATGATTCTCAGTCCAGGAACTAATCATAGGGACCTCTCTTCATTTATATATCTAAGGTGATCTAATCACAAATGATGAGAGTGCAATTTCCTTGTCACATAGTTAATTTGTACAACAACACTATGATCTGTACAAATAGTGACGCTATGGGTCATATTATCCAACAATCATTATACACCATGTATTTCTTCCTCATTTTGCATGAATTCGAGGGCCGATCGAAAAAACCGCCACAGCAGCCTCGTAGTATGTTCCATGAGCTTCGATTTGGTGAGTGGTTCTACTCGTGGATCAAAACAACGAGCCGAGACCAAAACATGGTGGTGCGTGCATTTTTTTCTCTCTTCTCAGCCATTTTATAGTGACATTTGGGCCGACAATGGATGCACGGTGGTTGGACGATCTTGTTGGGACCATCACGCCAAGCGGCAGCGAGCTCTCTCTCTCTATCGCACAATTAGGGGGTCAAGTGGGAGAGGATTTGATAATTGGCTATTTTGCAATTTCTGAGAAGTTCAGGATATTTATAATAAATTTTCTAAAAATTACAAAACAACCTTCACGATATTACAAATAGATCCCTAACATTGTAACATCTCAAAAATTTATATTTTTTAGCTCTTCATATGCAAATTTCGAAACGTGCTTAACATAAAAAAATTTTGTCTCGGAAAAATGAGTTCTATCCTTTCGCAATACGCGACTTCCAAAGATTTAAGACACCACTTCAAGATATTCCAACATATTTTTCAACACCTAAACTCTTATTCTTCAATATCATTTCGTTCCGAAACCTAAACATCGATATGAGAACCTTCCAAAAATATTCTGAAAAATTTCGGGATATTACAAGCATTCTCATACCATACCCGGTCTATAACCGCCTATAGGATCATAATGAGATACATTTAATATAATAAGACATACATGATTCTTGTAGAAATTATAGTACATTTTAAATATCGAGATGTGTAGAATATTCAACATATCATAAAATTTGATTAAATTGAATTGTAGATATCGAGATGTGTGGAAATTCAATGTATCATAAATATTGATTAAACTGCATTGTAGACATTGAGATGTATGAAAATTTAATATATCATAAAAATTAATTAAAATGAACAATAGATATCGAGATGTATGAAAAATTAATATATTATAAATATTGATTAAAGTGAATACTTAAATATAATTTCGTCTCATAATTTTTATGGTGCCGCTTGATAGTATCAAAAGATATGGGAGACAAAATATATATAATGATTAAAGTAAGGATTTAAATATAATTTTGTCTCATGTTTTCTATAGTGTATGGCGGCACAAGAAAAGATAAGGAATAAATATATATTAAAGTGATGACTTAAATATAATTTTGTCTCATGATTTCTATGGTGCCACACATCAAAATAGATATGGGATAAAATATATGTAAGTAAGAAGTAAGATAGATGGTTAATGAAAAACTAATTAGGAAAAATAAAAATGATATTTTATATGATTGAAAATTAAAAATAAAATAAAATAACTTTAAATAAATAAATAAATATCCTTATTTAATAAAACAAAATAAATTAAGAATATTGTTGTTGTTATTTCCATAATAATTCGTTTAAATTAAAATATATTATCACATTTTTTAGTGGTGGGTAAATTTTTCTTATAAGTCCCAAAATTATGAGACAGATACGAAAATATTATTCAGAATCGATTAGAAAATACTAACCTTCAGTCACATTTTTGTTTTTGGAAATCCCACTGTCAAACCACTCAATCCAAGCTTAAGCGTAGTTGGTAAAACCGTGTTGCCACAAGCTCTTACAAGAAATGCACCCTCTAGACTCGAACTTAGGACCTGAAAACTAAGTCCTAAGCCATTTTCCACCAAGCCACACCTCTTGAGGGAGACCTTCAGTCACATTATTAACCATTAGTCACATTTTTTGGAAACGTCGCTTACCTTAATTCACATTGTTTACCATCAGTCATATTGGCGACTAAAATTTATATCATGTATGTCTCTTATTGCCGACCATCAGTCACAGTCACATTCATATTTTATTTTAATCATATTGGTGACTGAAAGTTATATCATTTGTACCTCAGTCACATTGCTTACCGAATGTCATGGTCATATTGAGCTCAATCATAACCACTTTTTACCTCAGCCACATTAGTGACTAAAAATTATATTGTGTACTTTAGTCACATTTTTTACCCTAGTTATATTACTAACCCTTAGTTACATTGGCAACTGAAAGTTACAATGTGCATTTTTAAATCACTTTACTTACCTTCAGTCATATTGATGACTCTCAATTACATTGACCTTCAGTCATATTGGTGATTAAAAATTATATTGTATTTACCTTAGTCACATTACTGACCCTCGATCACATTGTTGAACATCAGTTATATTGGTGACTAAATTTTTTTTATGTGTCTCAATCACAATACCTATACTCAATCACATTGATCCCCAGTGTGTTTCACTAAATTGAAGAATTAAATTATCATTTTATAGTTTGTGTATAACAAAATTATAATGACTTATAATGTTTGAAATTAAAGAAATATAATACTTAATAAATAAACTAGTATTAAATGGATAATTAAGTGATTCTGCCTATAAATAAATTGATATCAGTGTGATTTTTATAAAAAAAAATATTGTAACTTAGTCCATTAATAACATGAATAAGCCACAATAGTGATTAAAAAAAATTGTATTGTGTATACCTCAGTCACATTAGAGAGTAAGCGTTTACAAGCATAATGAGTATTTTTTGACCCCAATCTTTTTCTTAGAAACATACTGATGTGGGTAATCATTAGAAGCTTATTATTTATAAATCAATAATATATGATTTTTATAATCAAATACTTTATATTTAAAAACTATTTAATTTTTTTTAATTAAAATTAAAAGAAAGCAATCATGAATTTATATTAAAGTTCACGATGACAAATTAAACAATACTATATATATATATATTAAATCAAGTAATTCTCCACCACAAAACTTATGCCAACTTGGTCCTAATATATATTAAATTAACTTTTATATACAAGGGCAAAAGTGAGAAAAAATATTGACTTTTTTGTAAATCTCTATAAATTGGTCAACCCTAAAAAAATTCAAAAAATTAAAATTAATTGTTCCTAAATTTAAGAGTTTGGGTTTTAATAATAAGTGATGAAAATATGACTTTTTAGTAAATCTCTATATATTTTATTGTTTTTCCAGTGTTGGGATTATCATATTTATGACCTATAGTCACTTTTCCATAATATTACTAATTTAATGGTGACACTTCTTGTTTAGATTGGATTGAAACTAACTGAGATTTAGTGTTATATATATTAGACAAAGACCCGAGAATATATATTCACAATCGTACACGGTTTCGACGAGGCTTGTAATTAGCATTGAAAGGTGTCACTACTGGAAGTATATTCTCAAATAAAATTTTTGGTCTAGATTTGCTGAAACAGGTCAATTAGTAAAATCCGTTGATATTAGTACATATCGTATATCGAGACTTGAATTTGATGGTTTATCCCAATGAACCATGAGTCTTGGGAGACTCATATAGATATGTAGGTGTTTATTTGATAGGCACTAAATGACTCACCGGAAGAATTCCTAATAGATGGTATACCAACGTCAATATAAATCTCCCTAAGTCGAGTTGCATATCTAGTCATTTAACTTGAGATACCACTATAGATGTATGAGTTATCTTCCGTACTTTGACAACAGTCACATCATCGGTTAATCTAAACCAGACCTACGCTCGTTCGTTGGGTGTGAACCGATGCTCATGATATCATGTGATGTATACAAAGAGGATCCGTCAGTCTCATGTGCGAGATTTAGGCATCCATTTTATAATCCTTAAAATCTCTTGCCAAAGTTCATTTTGGAAATGAGTTACGAATGTTGATTGAGAGATTCGAATATGTCGCAACACATATATGAATTGTACATTATAGAAATTTGACATTTTCAACTATATTTATTGTACAATTCAGATAACATATGACAAAAGGATTATACGGTATGCTTCGATTTGTATGATTTAGCGCGGTTATATGTGGCCGTCATAATTTATGAGTGAGTAAATTATGGACACAAAATATGTTCCGTGATAGATATTGATAAAGTTAGAAAGTCTCACTAATAAAGTATACTTGTAAAATATTAAGGTAACGTTACACATGCTGAAATATTTTCGTATCTAATGTGTATATGTATGTGATATATAATTTGATTAGATATATATTAGATTTTTGACACATGTCAAATGAATAATTATTTCATTAATTAAACCTTAATTAATTTAATAATTATTTATTAAAGAATATTCTTGAAATATTCTTTACTTAATTTTTTAATTAATTTTTTAAAATTTATTTGACAAGCTTTGTGATGTGTCAAATTTATGGTCATATATTTGGCATTACTTTTCGCCAAGTGTTTTCAAAGGTTGAAAAGACAAAAATGTCTCTCCATTTTATTTTATATACACATTTTCAACCAAGCTTTCAAAGGAAGGGAAATTTTGTTTTCCAATTTTAAAGGTTATGACTCAAGGTTCAAGAGAAGAAAATTGAGGATTTTATTTGGTTTGATCAAACATCAAATTAGAAGCATAGATGAATTACTTTTGAGCTAAATCAAAGGCTGGTAAGGGAATGAAGGAAATTCTGATTATCATTTGTGATGTAAATTTATTTACATTTAATTCCTAATTAGTTACATATGATGTAGCTTAGATTCATGCTTGTTTAATGTGTTTAGGATGATAAAAATTAATATAAGAAAGTTTAATCAATCTTATGTATCATAGGATGCTAGTATAATGAATATTGTATTATATACGATTATAAATATCAATTTAGCGGTAACGGTTACGAGCTATTCCGAAGTACTATAAAACATAGGATGACCTTGAAACATGTTATGTAATATCTTTTAGATATTAAGAATGAGTTTCATATTCATGAAGATTATAATCTGCAATCATTAGGGTCATAGATGGTCTACGTCATAAAGAGTCAGATACTATCATCATTTTCCCTTCATATAAGTGATGAGAATGTTGACGGTAGTTCAGTAATTTGGGCTAAATTTGGAGGCACAATCAATCGCCTATATATGGGTGGACAAAAAAACCGACCGAACCGAACCAAACCGCAAACCGAACCAAACCGGACCGAATTTATGGTTTTTTTTTCTAACGGTTCGGATTGCGGTTCGGATTGGCCCACCCCAAATGATTTACGGTTCGGTTCAGATGCTAAACCGAACCGCACCTGTTAAACCGAACCGAACTGTTATGATTAAAAAATTATATGTTTTTATAAAAAGATTTGCATTTTTCTTTTAATTTTACTTTATGTTTTCTTTTTATTAGTAAGTTAATACTTTTATTCTTAATTTTTTGTTAATATTTTTTTTTGTTAATATTTTTATTCTTAAATTTATTTGTTAATAATTTTATTCTTAAATTTTTTGTTTTATGGTTTATTCTTGAAAGTAAGCTGTTGGATTTGTCTCTTATTAGAATGATGGTAGCATCATTATTCGAGGTAATTTTTAAAAAATACAAGAATTAATTGTGCCTCATTTTTCAATCATCTATTGAGTGCATGTGTTCTCTGAAGTCACAGCTTACACCGTAGCACTTCATACTATTTGTTTGCTAGACTAGTTTTTTTTTGTCTTCACTTAAGTGGATGAATTTTTTTTAGTAGAATAATCCGTAAACCGAACCGAACCAATCCGTAAACCGTTGGTTTAAAAAATTTTCAATCCGAATCAAACCGTTATTTAATGGTTTGGTTTGAGAGGTAAAAAAACCGGATCGTAAAATATGGTTTGGTAAAAACCGAATCAAACCGAACCGCGCCCACCCCTACGCCTATATTGATTATCCTCAAGACCACCTTGCACTATATTGGAAAATTTGTAGTCACTAATGCAGGAGCAAGTAATTCTCTTCCTCCTGCTGTATTGTGTTCCAAATCATCTTATACCTCTTATTCCTTTTATGATATACTTTTCTGTTTCCCTAAACCCCAATTTAATTGTCTTCAAGTATAAGAAGACAAAAGAACTATCGGAGGAATTTTGGCCACCAACATAGATTATTTATTTTTCATCATTAGTGAAGTAGCAATTATAAACAGGAATAATGTTGCATATATCAAAATCTTCTCTAAATCCTGATATAACGGGAGCATTATATACGGAATACAACTCGACTACAGGATTTTGCATTAGTGCAAATATGGTGGTACTCATATTGCTAAATTTATTAATTTTTGCTCAAGGGTCATTGCTAGGTCCGACTTGAGCTACATTGTAGTGACATCACCCCAGCTCCATGCACCATCAGAAAAATGTACAAATCATGTAAATGAAATACACTGCTCGAATAAAATTGAATCTATATATGCCTTTCAATTGCCTTCTCCTGTTGTAAAATACCTTAGATATAGTTCTGATGACTATGCAGCCAAATACGCAGATAAGGATAACTGAAGTCACCGGCTATGCAGCCGGAATTGTTTCACTAAAAAGGCCAGAGTTTACATAAATTTGAGATACATTTAGCAATCTCCTCCACAGAAAATTTGTTTTGATCCTTTTTATGCGGGATGCACATGAAAATATGAAAGAAAGACAATGATACAATAACTGCTAAAAAAACTCCATATTAAATGGTTAAAACACATAATTTTAGTGCTACTCGGATTGTAGATGAATTCATATGTCAGTTACAACAGAATAAGACCGCCAATGGATCAGCTGCAAATCTGTTACCGCTCAGCTGAGTACTACTACACTACCATTGTTGCTAAATGATGGTAGTGCCATCCAAGATCACAGGAAGGTGAGAAAAAATAATCAATATAGGGAGGTGACTGTAATCAGTATATGCTGAGGAGCAAGGGGTAAGAAAAAAACTTTACATCATCATTTGTGCAGTCAGGGCCAGGGGGCATTGCGATAAATCGTGAATCGTAGATAAATGCCAACCAAAGCTTTGAAACAGCACTTGAAGCCCTGCAGCTCTATCGCTTGTTCAAATCCTGCAAGTTTAAAAGTTCATAAAACCTGCTGCTATTTTAACCTGTGCCTTCAATAGGTGGGTGGTTGGGACCTTACCAACTTTCATTCATAGATTCGCTTCCTCTTCAAGAGAGTGGGTAAAATAATGACAGACCCAATGAGGAAAAGCACAACCAGTGTTTTAAAGTCATAGAGATCCTTGACTGACTGGAGATCTCCAAGAGCATCACCAGCCTGAAAATAACAACAGCGGCAGTGACAACGGAGTAATTAGCAAAATGAGGAACCAGAAAAGGAATATGTAGTGAAACAAGCCTAAAGAAAAGGAAAACAAATAAAAAGAAGACAGAAGAAAAACCCTTAATAATGCAATTATGTCAAGTTAGTTGTTGGCAGAACAGAAACATATTTGGTTCTACTTACAAGCTCTGCCCGGCTTTCAAACACAAACTCATTATTCATGCTCCTAGAGATCACCATCAACATATTACACATAATTGGCAAGCAAATTATACAGGCTTTTAATTAGACCCGTGCAATACTAGAGTCTTCTCCAGGGTTATTTTTTTCTCCTTATCATAAAAATTGACTACCATTTCTTTTTCTTTTTTTTTTCCTTTTTTTTTTTTTTTTTTTTTTTTTTTTAAATTATAGCCTAATGACAACCCCATCTCCTCCCCCTCCCTCCCATGTAAGTGGGGTTCGAACTCCTTACCATCTTGGTTCCACCCCAATAGATTTTAGCAGTAAACTATCTATAGCATCCACATAGAAAGACTACCATATTAATTAGTAGTCTTCCTTGAACAAAATCTTTCGAATTTCTAGAGGCCGGGAAGCTTTAAAAGAGAATGTGGTTGGGTTTATACATAGTTTAAAATATGCTAAGTTTTATAATTAAAGACCTTTGGTCTACTAGATAGCACTGCAATCAATTGCCATCTACTGAAGTTATCAAAATGGCAATAGCAAATTTGGCCTAATTTGAGTGGCATGATGTAGGACAGAAGTAATATTACTAAAAGGGGGAATGGTTACTGGCACCACAAAAGTAGATCTCTGGGAATTCTTACCATACCTTGTGACAGTTGTAGCTGCTGAATACAGATTGGAGGTTCTCAGAAACTGGAAACAATAATGAATCCTAGAAATAGCAATTTTAAGACTCCTTGATTGGCTTTTCTTTATCTACAACTAGAAGTATTATATACATGCAGATGCAGGCTGTTGTGCAAGAAATATATATTTGAATCATATAAGATATCAAGTAGGTGCAAGATCTTTCAAAATACTCCGAATCAAGCTAGGGAATCACTGTGTCAGAATCTATTTATCTACACCGTTCATGAACTCTTAAAAGGTATTTCTCACTTCTCTCCATCAACTCCCATCCGCTTTGGAAAAACAAGACCTCTATGAGTTAAAGCATGGATTCTCTCAATTAGGTCATGACTCAAAAATAAAGGAGGAATTTGCTTTATGATCCCAAATATAATCTTCAACAATTAGTATACACTAAGAATTTGAATCGTATTCTCAATAAGTTTACAACCTGAAAATGTGTTTGATATTATAATAAAAATTATCCAAATTTAACAAAAAAAAATGAATTATCAAAAGAATAATTCTAATATCTCTCAAGCTACCGATATGATCATAAAAAGAATAAGAAAGAACAGCAATATGATAATACAGGAAATTATGTTATAAGACAATAAAGATGATAAAAACCATGAATCGGCATAGAAAAACTTACTCTGACAGTAATGAAGGCGGCTGGAATAAGACCAATCAAAGTCGCCAAAAAGAAAATATGAAATGGTATGTCAACAATGGGAGATGCCAAATTGATAAAAAGGTTGGGCAACGTAGGAGTTATCCTCAAAAAGAGCATGTAATTCAGCAGCTTTTCCCTATGCTTCGCTATCTAAACCCACACAAACACACCAGTTTAACAAAAAGAAGCAAACTCAAATATGAAAATACAACAAGAAGAAAAAATTGATAAATAAAAGAAGTACCTCTGCCTGAAAAAATCTTAACTTTTCAGGCCAAAACCAACTAACTAAAGGCCGGCCAATCAACTTAGACAGGAAAAAACAAGAAGAAGCTCCAGCGGTAGCATTCAAGACAACTAAGATAAGGCCTCTAATGACTCCAAAAAGAGCTCCAGCTAGCAATGACATGAAAATCGTCCCCGGAATCATAAATGTCTGCATGAATATGTATGTTGAGCAGTATCCTATGATGAACTGCACCGGGTAATCTTGAGCATACGTTGCAAGATTATCTCTGAAACCAATGCACATTAACAACAACATTATAAATGAAATTGAAGCTGTAGATTAACAAGACAGCGACAAATGACAGTCGCTCACGATAATGTCAGCAATCTAACGAAATTGGCGGATCTACTAGATCATTTCTCACTTGTAAAATAAAATTTTACTTTTTTTTTTTTTTTATAATTTAGTTAATATACGTACTTGAGCAAGCGGAGATCGGAGATGGAGCGGGGGAGCTTGAGCTTGCCGTAGTCAGCAGCGGGCATCGTGAGGTAAATACAAAAGAGACCGGTAATGAACAGCAAGAATACTCCGACGAATGCGGCGAATTCCCATCGAGTAAGCGGAAATCGATCGGATTTGAATTTCTTAGCCGTCGGTGATTCACCGCCTTCTTTGACTTTGCCGTTAAAGCCCTCTTCTTCGTCTCTTAACGCTCTCAGGCCGTCGCCGATCACCACATTCCTCGCCGCTGCCATTTTGTTAAAAGGTAAACTAAATTTGATCAACGGTTCAGATTCATCGATACATCGCTAAGACATGAAATTGACAGAGTGATTTATTTCGATTTTTTTCAAAACCCTAGATATTTGGGAGATTTGTGTAAAATATAAGAAAAGCCCCTCCCTTTTTTGTAAATGCGTTAATGCAGGGACTTCACAAAACGTAAACAAGAATGTGCTTTAGAATAGAAATTCCAATTGATGATGATTGCTAAATCAGACAAGTGGGCTGGACTCTAATACATCGTATGAGCTTGGATTGCTTTTCGCACCTGGCCCAACTAGTAGATGGGCTCGGCCATGCTATAGGGTCCGCAAGAACAAATGGATAATAAAAAATTGTATTACAAAATCTATTTATATTGACAATTGAAATCTAAATAATGCTAAAAAAAATTGCAATACAGTAAATTTGCACGCAACTAGTGCACAAATTTATAGTTATGCAATTACAAAAACAAGTTACTAAAGAGGTGAATTAAAAACTTTCATAAGATGATGTAATTCATCATTGTTATCCCCGACCCGATTCATAAACTAATTTTGAACAGGGCTTCCAATCATTTTTATTGTTTTCTTTGTTCATAGTCCCAAACCCAATCCCATTAGGATGGATCCTCCCATCTATAAGTATGAATGATAACGGATTAGATATAATAAAGAGATATCAGTAGCTATATTCATCTCGTTTAATTAATGGATATACAAATTATTTTGTTATCAACCCCTAATGTACAAGGTTTCCGTGGCCGTGAGTCTCATCTTGTTTACACGAGTTTTTATCTCTATTTGAACAAGATGTCAATACTCGTATTTAATTCATCCAACCAATTATATAAAAAAAATTCCACTTACCCTCCCCTAATATACCAGGCTCCAGTGCGGCCTCATCTTCACGAGGATTTTTCCATCCCTAACACAGGGGATTCATGTGACTAGGGGTGTGCATCGGTCGGTTCGGTTGGTTAATCCTTGATTTTTTAACCGTAATCGAAATTTTCGGTTAAATAAAAGTGTGACCGATTTAACCAATTTATGACACATAACCATTAACCAATTAACCATTATATTTCGGTCGGTTATGGTTAATTTGGTTATTAACCAATCCAATAAATTAAAATTTAATATTTTTTTATAATTTTTAATTAGTAAAATTATATATGATGTAGGTCGGTTCTACCGATTTTTTCGGAATGTTTCAACCAGTCAAACCACTGACGCATTAAATTTTTTGGATCACTAATTCGATCACATATCTGATTCTAAAAATACCGATTCTAACTAACATTTGATTAAATATATCTATATTTAATTACATGCGAGAGAAATATTTTTTAAACCCTCGATGATTGTCACGGCCTCAGATTTCCTTCAAAACCTGCCATGTTAGAAATTTTAAGGGTCACGAATCCACCACGATGCAAAATCTACACATTTAAAATTTTATGTATTTTTACCTTTAAATTCTTGAGAGAAATTAAAAAGAGTCCAAACCAAGTTGTTAATGCAGCTTGTCATTTGAATTTTATCAATTTTATTTCCGGGTAGTATTATCAAATGAATATAACTACAACCAATTGAGAGTTTACATGCAGATGATCTTAACTCTGAAAAAATTAAAGGATTCGCACGCGCTAATATATATATATGGTTTAATTTCGGTTAATCGGTCGGTTCGGTTATACGAATCTCATAACCGTAACCGAACCGAATAACCGAAAAAGTTAAAAATTTTAACCGCAATAACCGATTTAACCAAATTAACCAAACCGTAATAAAAAAATGGGTCGGAACGGTTCGGTTAATCGGTTAAAACCGATTAATGCACACCCCTACATGTGACCAATATCACAAAGTACAATCATATTTACAATTTTGATACATCAAAGGACCTAAAATGTTATCATGTACATGTACATGTACAGTTATTTGTTCAAATTGATGAAAAATAACCGTCTCCATGGCTAGACTTGTAAGCTTCTGTGTATAGTGAGGATGGCTGCCAAAAATAAGTTCCTAAGACAGTGCCCATATGATATGATAAGAAAAGGGGACCATCCTCTTTATCACTATTTCTCATCTTTGTCCATAAACCAAACCAGCCAAAGAATCAAACAGCTGTGATCACATATATGGCAAAAGTAATAAAAACAAAAGCAAAAGAAGTTTCCAAAAAAGTGTTTGATCTTTTAGCTAGCACAAACATTTTCCCAATGCAACAAGCATAATCCTTGTGATGAGTTTCCCACAACACAATCTCTACATGTGATTCTAGCTAAAAGATCAGCTTGCAATGCCAGCTAATTAAATATCTTTGTTATAAAAAGGGCATCACCCCTCTTGTGCCTAGTTTCAAATACAAGAAAAAGAAAAAGAAAAAAAAAGAAAAAACTCTCACAATCTCATTGAACCTTATCATTATCAGCTGCCATGCATTTCGAAGTTACAAAAATGAAGTTCTTTGCCCTTTTCGTGCTCGTAATCCTGTTTCTTCAGGTACATTTTTGTGTTGAAGATTGTATACAATTCAATGAATGAACATTAGACTTTAATGTGTTTCTTTTTCAGGCACTGGCTGAGGCTTCAACATTGATTAATAATGCTGCAAGTAATCTTACTAATGTCAGTCTCACTACACCTTATTAATACTTGCTTCAAAATTCAAATATTAATCTTGATTATGGATGCAGAGTGTTGAAGGGAGTGATGTGTTAGCTCTTCATAAGAAGCATCATCCTCAGAAAATCAGTAAGCCCTTAATTTTTTCTTTTTATTTTTTACTGACAAGTCACAAGCCTTCAAATTTCTTAGTACACATAAGAATGTATCTTAGAATTCACAACTTTTTGCTCTGATTGTAATGTAAATTGATTCATATAACATTCTGAACTTGAAGTTGATAAATTTTTGTTTGCCGCGAATCTGCAGATTGCAGTCAAGCTTGTAAGAGGAGATGCAAGGAATCATCAAGAAAGAAAGTGTGCCAAAGAGCTTGCAAAACTTGTTGCAGTAGATGCCACTGTGTTCCTCCTGGCACTTATGGGAACAAGCAAGCATGCCCTTGTTATGCAAGTCTCAGAACCCATGGAAATAAACTTAAGTGCCCTTAAATTTTAATTTTGAATCCAATTGACAATTCTTCTTGTACTTGTATTTCATCTAATGTCGTGATTTTTATCTGTAATAAGATCCGGCATGGCTTTAGTCTTTTAAAGCCTACCTGCGAGGGATCCTAAATTTGAGTGTTCTGTCTAAAATAAACTGGTTGTAATAAGGATACAATTAATCAATAATTTTTTTTTTTTGGTAAATTTTCACCGTATATGTTTTTGTTCACCACATTTTTTCGTTCGAATGACAATATGGAAACTTCACTCAACAGTGAATTTGTTTGGTTAATAGGAAACTAAAAATAAATTTAACAAGCAGATAAGAAAAAATATAGAGACAAGGTTTTACGTGGTTTCGGAGGAGAGTGGCTCCAAGTTACGTCCACGGGAGAAAGAGGGTGTATTTTATTCTTATGCAGGTCAAGACTGACCTGAGCTACAAGTGTGGGGGTATATGATTACAAAAATAAGTACCTCGAGTGTTACAACAACCCCGGTATAAATCTCTCAGGTGGTCGGGTGCTGACTTACTTTCTCTCTCCATCACTAACTCTTCAACTCTCAGCTTCTCTCTAAATGGTGAGATGCAAAATTTGCTAACCCTTGAATCAGAGACTTCAACCCCATTGTATGGACTCTCAACTATACTATTCTACCAACCCATTATGTCAGCCGTTGTCACCAGGCCATTATCTCCCCCCATGCTGCTTTCTCTAACCACTCAACAAACAGTTGTACTACCATTGGGTTCAACCACCCTTGTCAGCAGAAACCCATCATTACAACCTTTTAACCACTGCTCACACTTCGTTGATGCGACAGTCTATGATTCAATTGTTCCGAAATTGTTCCGTCCTATGAATAGCTATCAATCTTCTTCCATTAAGAGCCGTTGATCAACTTCTATCATCATTAGCCTTATAGAAGCTCAAACTCCCAGATAAGGCATATGTCATGTGACCTAGCCCTCTAGAAGCTCATCTCCTCACTTAAGGCATACTAATGGAGTTGGTGCTTAAAATGCCAATCCGAATTGTACATTTTATTATTTATTAATAAAATAACTACATTTTTCATTTCATACCTTCTTAATGGTATTGTCAATATGCGTATTAGATTGATGAATAGATATGCTAAGAATGACATCGACCTTAGAATAGTCTTGACACTAGGTGTAAACTATTCTTAAAGTAAATATTCATAGTCGTTGGTTTTGGAATACGGTAGAATTCCTATAACCTAGAAGACTAGCACATGTCGTATATTGGAATTAGAGTTCCAATGGTTTAACCCGATGTACCATGAGTTTTGGAAACTCGTATAGACATGTGGGTATTCGTTGAAGCGAATACTGAATGACTCAGGGGCGATTTCTAATAGTTGGAAGTACACACCACCATCAATAGGAATCTCTTTGAGTCCACTAGCATATATAATCATTTGACTATAGGATAACATTGATTTTGTGTGAGATTGATGATCGGAAAATATATCAATATTTACCGCCCCTTTTACTTAATATTTTGTTTAATTTCTCGGGTTTGATGAACATTTTGATGTGTTTTAGTTTATTTTGCAGATAAAATAATATTGGGACTCAATGAAATCATTTAGGACGAAATGTGGGTCAAATAAGGGTAAAAATTGGACTTGACATATTAATTTTGGAGATTAGAAACTTGAAAGGGCGTTCTAACGAATTGTAATTTCGAAAATTCTAGTTTTGTGCAACTGTTGTATTTTGAGAATAACGTTTTATTTCGATATTGGATTGAGCTGATTCAAGTTCCAGACTAAAGAAGACTCAAAGATCTACAACTTTGAAGAATAAAATAATTTCGAATTCTGAAGATTTCATAACCGAAATTGATGAAACATCCAAAAGTGTGTTATGCGTAATTATTAAAGTCATTTTCAAAGCAAATAAATAAATAAATAATAAAAATAGTCAAGCTCCCACCAAACATGATAGCAATTAATAATGGATTTGGTGGAGCAATTAGTCGAGCAATTAGTGGAGCAATGAATAATGGATTTGGTGGATGATTTGATGGAGGCAAAATTTTGCCTATAAATACCAAACCATTTCATTTGTAAATTCATACTTTCTTCTAAGGAATTCCTTAAGAATACTAAGAAGATTGTATCTTATTTGTATATTTACAGCTTTCAGAAATTAAATTTCGCATTTGCACTTTTTTTTTCTTTACTTTTCAGTCTTTACTTTCTGCAATTTACTTTTACGCAATTTACTTTCTGTTATTTACTTTTTCAATTTTTTACTTTTCAGCAATGAGGAGGTAAATCCCCATTGCTGGGGTAAAAGGTAAAATTTTTATTACTAATATTTAGATTAATCTCCCTTAATTATAATATATAAACTATTTAAAACCTGACTTAATGAGGATATCGTCTTATGGTCGGTTGGTAATTATTGAAATTGGTTTTAACCTGACTTAATGAGGATACCGCCTGGTTGGTCGGTTGGTAATTAATTATTAATTTGACTTAATTTGGATACCGCCTATATGGATGGTTGGTAATTACCATGCAAAGTTAATATATTATATTAAGGGAGATATCTAAAATAGAAGTAATAAAAGTGGATCTTTTTACCTCAACATTTTCTTTTATCGCACTTTTACTTTATTTACTTTTCAGCAATTTACTTTTCTGCATTTAATTTTCAGTATTTACTTTTCAGCATTTACTTTCCGTCATTTACTTTTAACTATTTAATTTCCAGCAATTTACTTTATGTCTTTTATTTTATTTAAGCTTTTACCAGTCCTAAATATGTGTTGTAACTAAGTCAGTTATCTAGGGTTGTGATGAAGTCCAATATCACCGATTTATAAGGGATTAAATTATGGTTTGGGTAATATAAAGGTTTATTTATTGAGCCTTAGTCTTAATACGTCTTGTTAACTGCCCATTAATAAGATTGATTCGGTAAACTTAAAATGAACTTGGAAAATGGATTTTAGGTTAAAGACCTTAGACTCAATAGCCCACGATCTTCCTTGAGGATAACCCTTTAATAGATTTCCTTACAAGATATGAATATACATGTCGGGCGGAGGTAGCCATAATTGGAACTTAATCTTAATGAATTCAGATAACTTAATTGACATAGGAATATGATTAATCGGGTTACACTGGGTATTTGTATCTGACCATCGGAAGATGCTTTTACATAATTTCGTGTTCCAGGTTAATAAATCGATATATTACACAACCATAAGATAAACACTTCATCTTTAAAAATGATACTGGAAAGATTCACAACCCTAGATAGTTTTATAAAATGGAATTTTCCTAAATCTACTTTCAAGCAATTTCATTTACTTGTTTTAAGTTTAAAGTCACCATCCAATCAAATAACCAATCCATTAGATACTCGTAAAAATTTGACTTCATAAATTAATAACAAAAGGTTTTAAGTCCTCGTGGGATCAATAATTTTTATATTACTTTAACGATACGTGTGCTTGCGTTATACGCGTGTGAAAACGCCGGTCAAGTTTTTGGCGCCGTTGCCAGAGACTTATTTATCTTTCACTATTAGTTTTGAGGTTAGATACCTTTACTTGTATCAAATTTTCTTTTTACATATTGTTTTTGTTTTCACTTGTTTCAGGTTCTCAGACACTACATGAGACGAACCAGAAGCTTTGAACTCCGACCGCTTGACCCAGAGATTGAAAGAACAATCAGACAGTTGAGAAGGGAAAGGCGAAAAGGCCAAGAAGTAATCGTTAACATGGAATCTGAACCTTTGGAAGTTGCACCACCAATTCTCATTCGAGACAGAACCATTCTGGTGGTTGACAGCTTCATTTCATGTATTGTACTTCCTCTCTTACCAGCAAATGCGTGTGACATCAAAACATGCATTCAGATGATTCAGCAGTCAGTAGAGTTTGGGGGGGGGGGGGGAATGCAACTGAAGATCCTAATGCCCACATCAGCAACTTCCTTGAAGTTTGCGGCACTTTCAATTACAACAGAGCATCAGAAGAAGCAATGAGATTGCGTGTTTTTCCATATTCTTTGAAAGACAGAGCTAAGGATTGGCTACATTCATTACCAACATGTTCCATCACAACTTGGAACACTCTAGCCACCAAATTCCTTACAAAGTACTTTCCACCAGCCAGAACTGAAAAGTTGAGGAATGATATCACATCCTTTGTGCAACAAGATTCAGAATCCTTATGCGAAGCTTGGGAAAGATTCAAAGATTTACTCCAGAAATGTCCTCACCATGAGATTCCAAAATGGCTTCAAGTCCAAACTTTCTATAATGGACTTTCTGGATTGATGAAAACCACAATTGATGCTGCTGCTGGAGGAGCTTTGATGGCAAAAGGATAAAATCAAGCCTGAGACTTAATCGAAGAAATGGCTAACAACAATTCATTGTGGCCAACAGAAATGAGCATGATTCAATGAATTGCATGAATTTATGAAGTTGGAGCTAACTCAGCAGTGAATACTAAGTTGTAGCAAATGTGCAAAAGCCTGGAAACACTTAGCATGCAAGTTGTAAACATCGCCAGAGCCACAAGTTCACCATATGGAGGAGCACCAGAGCCAAAGCAACATGAAGAAACGGTGAACTATGTCAACAATTTCAACAGACAGGGGAACAATCCATATTCCAACACCTACAATCCAGGGTGGAGGAATCATCCCAATTTTTCATGGAGCAACAATTCAGGGCAAAAGAACAATCCACCACCTGGATTTCAACAGCAAAACAAAAGCCATGAGTTTGAAAAAGAACCAGAAATGAAAGAATGGATTGCAGAGATGTTCAAAAAGTAACAAGCAGCATATGATGCTATTTTTCAAAGCCAATCTGTTTCCATCAAAGCACTGGAGAATCAAATTGGACAACTGGCCAATGCTCAGAGTTACAGACTGTCAGGTAACATTCCTAGCAACACAGAACTAAATCCAAGGAACATGTGGAATGAGCAATGTCATGCCATCATGTTAAAAAGTGGTACTGAAATCAACAAAGATGTTGGAATCAAGGCAACTGTTGAGGAAGTTCCAAAAGAAAGCAGTGAAGCAGTTCCACAGATGGAGGAAAAAGAAGCAAAGGAAAAAGATCAAGAAATGATCATTATACCTCCATATTTTTCAACAGCATCTCCAAACAAACAAACTAGATAAGCAATTTTCTCGGTTCCTAGAGATCTTCAAAAAGCTGCATATCAACATTCAATTTGCAGAAGCGTTGGAACAAATGCCCAGCTATGCCAAATTCATGAAAGACATTCTTTCATGAAAGCGGGGATTGGGAGATTACGAGATAATAGCATTATCAGAAGAATACATAGCCATCATTCAAAGGAAACTTCCCCCAAAGTTGAAAGATCTTGGCAGTTTCAATGTTCCTTGCACCATAGGAGAACATGACTTCGGTATGGCTTTGTGTGATTTAGGTGCGAGTGTTAATTTGATGCCTTTTTCTATTTTCAGGAAATTGCAGATTGGAGAAACAATGCCCACCTCAGTCTCTCTACAACTTGCTGATAGAAAGCTCGTATTTACGAGAGATGTAGTTGAAGATGTGTTGGTCAAAGTTGACAAATTCATTTTCCCAGCAGATTTCATTGTCCTTGATATGGAGGAAGATGAAGACGTGTCGATCATCCTTGGGAGACCATTCTTGGCTACAGGTCGAACCATTATTGATGTACAAAAAGGAGAACTAACCATGAGGGTACAAGACCAAGAAGTAACATTCAATGTTTTCAAAGCTATGAATTTCCCGGATGATGAAAAGAATGATGAATGTTTCAGACTTGATGTGATATATAGTACCATCCAGAACTCCAATGCAATGCAAAGTTCTACTGAAAAAATGTCTGTGGAGCCTGAAGATAAAGCGTACTGCGTACTGAAGAAGCCTATTCTTGCACTATAAGCAACAAAAGAGAAACAGTTCCACCAGCTCAAAGAATTGGAGGAATTTCACATATAGCCTTTTGAGAATGCTAAACTGTATAAAGAAAAGGCCAAGAAGAGACATGATGAGAAGTTAGTACACATACAACTAGAACCAGGGCAGAGGGTATTGTTAAACAAATCAAGGTTGAAACTCTTCCCATGGAAGCCAAAATCACGGTGGTCAGGTCCATTCCTAATCACCAAAGTTTTACCAGATAAAGCCGTTGAGTTACATGATCCCAACTCCAACAAAATATTCAAGGTTAAAAACAAGCGTGTCAAGCACTACTGGGGAGAATCATTTGAGCGAAAAAAAGAAAGTGTCACACTTTCGGATCCAGCCTAACATTCGGGAAATCATGTCTAGCTAACGACATTAAACTTAGAGCTAGCTGGGAGGCAACCCATGCAATTTGTGTGTATATTCAGATTTGGTGTGTTTTTTTTTTGTTTCATTTGTGTAGGTAAAGTCATTTTAGGATGGAAGACGTTCTCACAAATCTTCACAAGCAATTTCATTCTCTCCCTAAAAACATTATGCTGAAAGTCTACAAAGCTCGCTCGGAACGGGTGAGACTACTGATGATCAAAGGTATTCCTAATGACATTCGTTGGATTATTGAAGCATGGGTCCGACTGGCAGGTGAGTCTTCTGACTCTTTTGTTTCGCATCTGCCTAGTTTAGGAAGAAACACATATGCTAAAAAGAGAAGAGCTAAAAGAATGGGTGTATGCTATAAATGTGCTCGTATGTTTTGTAATACTCGTTGTCATTCTTTGGGAATGATGTCTGATAACCATGAAGATAAGATTAATTTCATTAAGGATGGCTTGAGTAAGGAGTCTTTGGATGACATATCTAAAACTCTTGAGACGCATCCCAGTGGATATGTGTATCACGAAATTCGCATATTATATGCACAATTCCGTAAAGAAAGACAACAGTTAAGTCTCAGGAGTCTGACTCTAAAAGACCATGTTTGCCAATTTATAAGAAAATTGGATGGGAAGCTTGTCCCTGACGTATAGACGTCATTCAAGCCATTATATTATTGTAAATATTATTTCTTTGTCTTTTCCTAATAATTGTGATTTTTTTTGTTATTTTCTCCAACAGAATCCATGCTACTTTTTGACCTTTCACGATTTACTATTTTGCTACTAATCGTCCTTTGGAAAATACTTGTGCTATTATTACTCACCCTTTTCAGGTTCTATAAATTCAACTCATCATCGAACCTTTGAAGGCATCCAGATAAAAATGGAAGCTACTTCAAGAAGACGGGTTGAAAACATTTGTGTGTTTTGCGGTACCAGTGTTGGTGTTAAACCAGAATATGTAACAGCGGCACATGAATTGGGTCGAGTCATTGCTGCAAGGAATATGCACTTAGTATATGGCGGTGTCAATCTTGGACTAATGGGGATCGTTTCAAAGGTTGTACATGATGAATGCAGTCAAGTCTTGGGAATCATCCCAAAACCCTTGACGGAGGCGAATCTTATTGGATCATCAAACGGCGAGGAACTAATCGTGCCAGGTATGTCTGAACGACTGGTAGAGATGATTAACCGTGATGATGCTTTTATTGCTTTGCCAGGAGGCTTGGGCACGATAGAGGAAATTTTTACAGTACTATCTTGGGCAAACTTGAACATACACTAGAAACCGCTTGGACTGTACAATGTTGATGGATTTTATGATTTTCTTTGCGTGTTTCTTGATGATGTCCGGAGAAATCGGTTCGTGTCAAAGCCTGTAAAAGAACTCCTCGTTACTGCCAAAACTGTCCCAGATTTAATTGACCAAATCTTAGCCTTTGAACCTCAAATTGACTCTATTCTTTCCAAGATAAACTAGTCCGATAATGATCGTGGTAAGAGGCGTCAGATAAATCTGGATCTTAACCTTTAAATTTTCATTTAGATGTAGAATTTCAGCTAACCAGGTACGGTTTTCTAAACTCTTCTTCTACTGTTTAAGACATTGGGGACAATGTCTCATTTAGGTTTGGGGGAGGAGAATAGTTAAACTGTATCTTGTTTTTATTGTTTTATTTTTAGTCAAAATCTTTTGAAAAAACCAAAAAAAATTGAAAAATTTTACAAAAAAACAAAAAAATATTTTGTATTTTTGTGTTTTTATTTGATTAATCAGGTGAAATTGGTGTGGGATAGCTGTGTAAGGAATTTCCATTCCTGAGACGTATCTCAACCTATTTCGGAACAAGTTAATTTTTGTTTATTTCCTTTTAAATTATTTAATTTGTGAATTCTCCATAATACTGACTAAAATGTATCTTCATATGCTCAGTTGACAGATATTATCAGCATACATGGTAACATACAAACATGAGCTGTAATTGAAAAGTTTGTAATATTCAGTGCTATAGTTTAATTGGAGGAAGCATCTATAAAAAACGATGGAGTAAAAAAAAAAAAATCCGAGATCCGAGTTATTAAGTCTGTAAGGGTGTTTTAACACCTAGTGCCCTAAAACCAACTGGTTTGGGAGTCACTGGCCCAAAGCTCGCTACATGGATCAAAGATGTTGCAAATATATATATATATATATATATATATATATATATATAATATATATATATATCTGAAGTCTGAGTAATTAAGTCTGTAAGGGTGTTTTAACACCTAGTGCCCTAAAACCAACTGGTTTGGGAGTCACTGGCCCAAAGCTCGCTACATAGATGAAATATATTGTATATAAATAAAAAAAATCAAAAATAAAAAAAATCAGAAAAAAAAAATACTTCATTGCTTAAAAAAGGTGTGAATTCTGATAAAACTTTAGGACAAAAATATTACTCTCTTCTCAACTACACTCGTGACTATTGTGGGCAAAATGAGTTGATTAATATTTTATTGACTGTGTATATGGAGAATGGTAAAAATAATCGGAGAATTTACTTATTCGGTAATTTAAAAAGAAACAAAACAACTATTGACTTAGATTAGAAATTTCATATGTTTAGTCACTAACTTCTTTATTCTATTTTCTCTTGTCTTTTTGCTTTTGTGTGCATTAGTTTTATTATCCTTTTACTTTTGTAAAACGTTTGTGGGTATCGTTGCTGTAAGCCCTCACGAGACTTCAACTCGTCCACTAGGGACACCTAGGGGTTTAAAGGCTTGTTGCATATGCTAAATGCAACCGTGATCCCTACGAAAGTGGCTTAGTTTAATTTTAATTATTTCTTGTATTTTATTTTGTTGTTTTTCTCGAGAACTAGAAAAATGTTAGGTTTGGGGGTGTGATGAGTAGAAAATATATCAATATTTATCGCCCCTTTTACTTAATATTTTGTTTAATTTCTAGGGTTTGATGAACGTTTTGATGTGTTTTAATTTATTTTGCAGATAGAATAATATTGGGACTCAATGAAATCATTTAGGACGAAATGTGGGTCAAATAAGGGCAAATATTGGACTTGACATATTAATTTTGGAGATTGGAAACTTGAAAGGGCGTTCTAACGAAGTGCAGTTTCGGAAATTCCAATTTTGCGCAACTGTTGTATTTTGGTCATTAATTTTTATTCCGATATCGGATTGAGCTGATTCAAGTTCCAGATTAAATAAGACTCAAAGATCTACAACTTGTAATAACAAAATAATTTCGAATTCTGAAGATTTCATGATCGAAATTGATGAAACATCCACAAGTGTGTTATGCGTAATTATTAAAGTCATTTTCAAAGCAAAAAAATAAATAAAAAAATAAAAAATAAAAATAGTCAAGCTCCCACCAAACATGATAGCAATTAATAATGGATTTGGTGGAGTAATTAATGGAGTAATTAGTGGAGCAATTAATAATGGATTTGGTGGTTGATTTGATGGAGGCAAAATTTTGCCTATAAATACCAAGCCATTTCATTTGTAAATTCATACTTTCTTCTAAAGAATTCCTTAAGAATACTAAGATTATTGTATATTGTTTGTTTATTTACAGTTTTCAGTAATTAATTTTCGCATTTGCACTTTTTTTCCTTTACTTTTCAGTCTTTACTTTCTGCAATTTACTTTTACGCAATTTACTTTCTGTTATTTACTTTTTCAGTTTTTTACTTTTCAGTAATGAGGATGTAAATCCCCATTGCTGGGGGTAAAAGGTAAAACTTTTATTACTAATATTTTGAGTAATCTCCCTTAATTATAATATATAAACTATTTAAAACCTGACTTAATGAAGATACCGCCTTATGGTCGTTTGGTAATTATTGAAATTGGTTTTAACCTGACTTAATGAGGATACCGCCTGGTTGGTCGGTTGGTAATTAATTATTCATTTGACTTAATCTTGATACCGCATATATGATTGGTTGGTAATTACCATGCCAAGTTAATATATTATATTAAGGGAGATATCTAAAATAGAAGTAATAAAAGTGGATTCTTTTACCTTAACATTTTCTTTTATAGCCCTTTTACTTTATTTACTTTTCAACAATTTACTTTTCAGCAATTTACTTTTCAGCATTTAATTTTCAGTATTTATTTTTCAGCATTTACTTTCCGTCATTTACTTTTGACCGGTGCTTACACACACGCGTATAACGCAAGCGCACGTATCGTTCAAGTAGTATAAAAAGTATCGATCCCACGAGGACTTAATACCTAATCTATTAATTTTATGAGGTCAAATGATTACTAGTATCTAACTGGTTGATTGCTTGATTTGAAATGGTGATGATTTTGAATTTAAAAATAAGTAAATAAAATTGCGCAAAAGTAGGTTTAAGAAAATTCAATATTAGGAAACTATCTAGGGTTGTGATTCTTCCAATATCATTTTAAAGATGAAGTGGTTATTTCATTTTTGTGTAATATATCGGTTTACTAACCTGGAACACTAAATTATGCGAAAGCTTCTGTCGATGGTCAGACGTAAATACCCAGTATAATCCAATTGAACCATATGTCTATGTCAACCAAATTACTTGGATTCATTAAGTTTAAGTTCCAATTATGGCTACCCCCGCCCGACAAGTATATGTCTATCCTGTAAGAAAGTCTATTAAAGGGTTATCTATCCTCAAGGAAGATCGTGGGCTATTAAGTCTAAGGCTGAAACCTAAAATTCATTTGTCAAGTTTATTTTAGATTTACCAGATCAATCTTATTAGTGGCCAATTAACAAGACGCATTAAGCTTAAGACTTAATAAGTAAACCTTTAAATTACCCAAACTATAATATAACCCCTTATAAACCGGTGATATTAGAATTCATCACAACTCCAGATAACTAACTTAGTTACAACACATAACTAGGGCTAGTAAAAACTTAAATAAAATAAAAGACATAAAGTAAAATGATGAAAAGTAAATTGCTGAAAAGTAAATGACGGAAAGTAAATGCTGAAATTAAATACTGAAAATTAAATGCTGAAAAGTAAATATTGAAATTAAATTACTGAAAAGTAAATGCTGAAATTAAATTGCTGAAAAGTAAATGCTGAAAAGTAAATTGCTGAAAAGTAAATAAAGTAAAAGTACAATAAAAGAAAATGCTGAGGTAAAAGGATCCATTTTTATTACTTCTATTTTAGATATCTCCCTTAATATAATATATTAACTTTGCATGATAATTACCAACCAGCCATATAGGCGGTATCCAGATTAAGTCAAATTAATAATTAATTACCAACCGACCAATCAGGCGGTATCCAGTTTAGTCAGGTTAAAACCAATTTAAATTATTACCAACCGACCAATATGGCGGTATCCTCGTTAAGTCAGGTTTTAACTAGTTTATATATTATAATTAAGGGAGATTAATCTAAATATTATATAAAAGTTTTACCTTTTACCCCAGCAAAGGGGAGTTACCTCATTACTGAAAAGTAAAAACTGAAAATTAAAGAAAGAAAAGTATTGTGCGTAAAAGTAAATTGCGGAAAGTAAAAATTGAAAAGTAAAGAAAAGAAAGTGCGAAAGCGGAAATTAATTACTGAAAGCTGTAAATAAACAAACAAGATACAATCTTCTTAGTATTCTTAAGGAATTCGTTAGAAAAAAGTATGAATTTACAAATGAAATGGCTTGGTATTTATAGGCAAAATTTTGCCTCCATCAAATCATCCACCAAATCCATTATTAATTGCTCCACCAAATCCATTATTAATTGCTCCACTAACTGCTTATCTTGTTTGGTGGTGATTTGATAATTTTTATTATTTATTTATTATTTATTTTTTGCTTTGAAAAAGACTTTAATAATTACACACAACACACGTCTGGATGGTTCATCAATTTCGGGCAAGAAATCTTAAGAATTCGAAATTACTTTGTCTTTAAAAGTTGTAGATCTTTGAGTCTTCTTTAATCTGGAACTTGAATCTGCTCAATCCATATCAGAGTAAAAAGTTATGCCCAAACTACGACAGATGCCCAAAATTGGAATTTCCAAAACTGCACTTCGTTAAAACGCCCTTTCAAGTTTCCAATCTCTAAAATTAATATGTCAAGTCCAATTTTTGCCCTTATTTGACCCACATTTAGTCCTAAATGATTTCATTTTATCCCAATATTATTTTATCTGCAAAATAAACTAAAACACATCAAAACGTTCATCAAACCCGAGAAACTAAACAAAATATTAAGTAAAAGGGGCGGTAAATATTGATATATTTTCCGCTAATCACACCCCCAAACCTAAAATTTTGCTAGTCCTCGAGCAAAACAATAAAATAAAATACAAGAAACAATTAAAATTAAACTAAGACACTTTCGCAGGGATCACGGTTGCATTTAGCATATGCAACAAGCCTTTAAACCCCTAGGTGTCCCTAGTGGACGAGTTATAGTCTCGTGAGGGCTTACATCAACGATACCCACAAACGTTTTACAAAAGTAAAAAGATAATAAAACTAATGCACACAAAAGCAAAAAGACAAGAGAAAAGAGAATAAAGAAGTTAGTGACTAATTAGGTGAAACTTCTACTCCAAGTTACTAGTTGTTTTCTTTCTTTCTAAATTACTGAATAAGTAAATTCTCCGATTATATTTACCATTCTCCATATGCACAGCCGACAAAATATTAATCAAATCATTTTTTCCCACAACAGTCACAAGTGCAGTTGATAAGAGAATAATATTTGTGTCCTAAAGTTTTATCAGAATTCACACCTTTTTGCAGCAATGGAATAATTTTTCTGATTTTTCTGATTTTTTTCTTTGATTTTTGATTTTTGATTTTTTTATTTATATACAATATCTTCCATCTATGTAGCAGTGTTGGGTCGGTGGCTCCCAAACTAGTTGGCTTCAGGGCACCAGGTGTTAAGACACCCCTACGAACTTAATTACTCAGACTTCAGATATATAAATTTTTGCAGCATCTTTGATCCATGTAGCGAGCTTTGGGCCAGTGACTCCCAAACCAGTTGGCTTTAGGGCACTAGGTGTTAAAACACCCATACAGACTTAATAACTCGGATATCAGACGTTTTTTTTTTTATTCCAATGCTTTTCATAGATGCTTCCTCCAATTAAACTAGAGCACTGAATATTTCAAACTTTTCAATTATAGCTAATGTCCGTATGTTACCATGCATGTTGATAATACCTGCTAACTAAGCATATGAAGATCCATTTTAGTCAATTTTATGGAGAATTTACAAATTAAATAATTCAAAAGGAAATAAACAAAAATTAACTTGTTTCGAAATAAGTTTGAAATACGTCTCAGGAGTGGAAACTCCTTACTCAGCTATCTCTTACCAATTTCACCTTTTTAGTCAAAATAAAAACACAAAAACGTAAAATATTTTGTAATTTTTGAAAAAATTTCAATTTTTTTTGTATTTTTCGAAAAATTTTGGACTAAAAATAAAAACAACACACCACTAAAAACAAGATACTGATAAACTAATTTCCTCCCCCAAACCTAAATGAGACAATGTCCCCAATGTCTTAAACAGTAGAAGAATAGTTTAGAAGATAATATCTGGTTAACTGAAATTCTACACGAAAAGTTAAAGGTTAAGATCCAGATTAATCCGATGCCTCTTACCACGATCGTCCTCAGACCAATTTATCTTTGAAAGGATATGGTCAATGTGTGGTTCATAGGCTAAGATTTGGTCAATTAGATCCGGAGCAGTTCTGGCAGTGAAGATGAGTTCTTTTAAAGGTTTTGACACAAACCCATTTCTCCGGGCATCATCAAGAAACACACAAAAAAATTATAAAATCCTTCAACGTTGTACAGTCCAAGCGGTTTCTGGTGTATGTTCAGGTTTGCCCAAGATAATACTGTAAAAATTTCCTCCAATGTACCCAAGCCACATGGCAAAGCAATAAAAGCATCAGCATGGTTAATCATTTCTACCAATCGTTCGAACATACCTGGCACAATAAGTTCCTCTCCGTTTGATGGTCCAATAAGATTTTCCTCCGCCAAGGGTTTTGGAATGATTCCCAAAACTTGACTGCCTCACTCCTATACAGCTTTTGAAACGATCCCCATAAGTCCAAGATTGCCTCCGCCATATACTAAGTGCATATTCATTGCAGCTAAGGCTCGACCCAATTCCTGTACTGCTTCTACGTATTGTGGCTTAACACCAACACTAGTTCCGTAAAACACACATATGTTTTCAACTCGTCTTCTTGAAGTGGCTTCCATGTTTTATTCTGGATGTCTTCAAAAGTGCAATAATGAGTTGAATTTATAACACCTGAAAATGGTGAGTAAAATAATAGCACTAGTACCTACCAAATGACAATTATTAGTTAACAGTAAAATAAATCGTGATAGTCAAAAAGGTCTGGATCATGTCGGAGAAAATAAAAGAAAACAACAAAACAAATCACAATTATTAGGAAAAGACAAGAGATATAATATGTACAAGAAAAGTAGCGACTTGATTGACGTCTATGCGTCAGGGACAAGCTTCCCATCCAATTTTCTTATAAATTGGCAAACAGTGACTTTTTGAGTCAGATTCCCAAGACTTAACTGTTGTCTTTCTTTTTGAAATTGTGCATATAACACACAAATTTCGTGATACACATATCCACTGGGATGCGTCTCAAGAGTTTTAGATATATCATCCAAAGACTCATTACTCAAGCCATCCCCAATGACATTAATCTTATCTTCGCGGTTATCAGACACCATTCCTAAAGAACGACAACGAGTATCACAAAACATACGAGTACATTTATAACAGACACACATTCTTTTGGCTCTTCTCTTTTTAGCATAGGTGCTTCTTCCTAAACCAGACAGATGTGAAATAAAAGAGTTAGAAGACTCACCTGCCAATCAGACCCGTGCTTCAATAATCCAACAAATGTCAGTAGGAATACCTTTGATCATCAGTAGTCTCATCCGTTCCAAGCGAGCTTTGTAGACCTTCATCAGAGAGTTTTGAGGGAGAGAATGAAATTGCTTGTGAAGATTTGCGAGAACTTCTTCCATCCTGAAATGACTTAACCTGCAAAAATTAAACACACAAAAATAAAACACAACATATCACAATATATACACAAATTGCATGGGTTGCCTCCCTGCGAGCGCTAAGTTTAACGTCGTCAGCTAGACGTGTCTTCTTGAACGTTAAGCTGGATCTGAAAGCGTGACACTTTCTTTTTGTCGCTCAATTGATTCTCCCCAGTAGTGCTTAACACGCTTGTTTTTAACCTTGAAAGTTTTGTTGGAGTCAGGATCATATATCTAAACGACTCTGTCTGGTAAAACCTTGGTGATCACAAATGGACCTAACCACCGTGATTTTGGTTTCCATAGAAATAATTTCACCCTTGATTTGTTTAACAGTACCTTCTGTCTGGTTCCAATTGTATGCGCATTAACTTATCATCCTGTCTCTTCTTGGCCTTTTCTTTATATAATTTGGCATCCTCAAAAGGCTGATTGTGAAATTCCTCCAATTCATTGAGCTGGTGGAACTTTTTCTCTTCTGTTGCTTGTAGTGCAAGAATTGGCTTTTTCAGTGCAAAAGACGCTTTATCTTCAGGCTCCACAGGTAATTGACATGTTTTAAGTTTGTCAGTAGAACTTTGCATTGCATTGGAGTTCTGAATGGTACTTTGTATCATATCAAGTCTGAAACATTCTTCCTTCTTTTCATCATCTGGGAAATTCATGGCCTTGAAAACATTGAATGTTACTTCTTGGTCTTATACCCTAATGGTTAGTTCTCCTTTTTGTACATCAATAATGGTTCGACCTGTAGCCAAGAATGGTCTCCCGAGGATGATTGGCACGTCTGCGTCTTCCTTCTATATCAAGGACAATCAAATCTGCTGGGAAATGAATTTGTCAACCTGACCAGCACATCCTCAACTACGCCTATTGGAAATACGAGCGTTCTATCAACAAGTTGTAGACAGACTGAAGTTGGCATTGTTTCTCCAATCAGTAATTTCTTGAAAATAGAAAAATGCATCAAGTTAACACTCGCACCTAGATCACACAGAGCCTTACCGAAGTCATGTTCTCCTATGGTGCAAGGAACAGTGAAACTGCCAGGATCTTTCAACTTTGGAGGAAGTTTTCTCTGAATGATGGCGCTGCATTCTTCTGATAATGCTACTGTCTCATAATCTCCCAATCTCCGCTTTCGTGAAAGAATGTCTTTCATAAATTTGGCATAACTGGGCATTTGTTCCAACGCTTCTGCAAATGGAATGTTGATATGCAGCTTTTTGAACACCTCCAGGAAATGAGCAAACTGTTTGTCCATTTTATTTTCCTGAAGACGCTGAGGAAAAGGTCGAGATGGAGTGATATGTTCTTTTTCCTTTGCTTCCTTTTCCTCCATCTGTTGCTTTGTTTCTTTAGGAACTTCCTCAGCAGTTGTTTTGGCTCCAACATCTTTGTTGATTTCAGTACCGCTTTTTAATATGATGGCATGACATTTCTCCTTCCATATGTTCCTCGGATTTGGTTCGTTGTTGCTAGGAAGGTTACCTGGCGGTCTGTAACTCTGAGCATTGGCCAGTTGTCCAATTTGATTCTCCAGTGCTTTAATAGAAGCTGATTGACTTTGAATTAATGCTGCTTGGGATTGAAACATAGCATCATATCTTACTGCTTGAGATTCGTGTTTTGCTTCTATATTTTTCAAGTGGGTCAACACTTCTGTTATTCCTGATTCATTTGCCTGCTCCTGGCCTTTGTTCTGTTGTTGGAATTCGGGTGGTGGGTTGTTCATTTGCCCTGAATTATTGCTCCATGTGAAATTGGGATGATTCATCCACCCTGGGTTGTAGGTGTTTGAATATGGATTGTTCCCCTGTCTGTTGAAATTATTGACATAATTCACCGTTTCTTAATTTTGGTTGAAAGATTCTGACTCAGGTGCTCCTCCAAATGGTGAACTTGTGGATCCACCATTAACTTTCATGTTAAGAGTTTCCAGATTTTTACAAATCTGATCCAGCTTGGCATTCAATGCTGTGTTGGCTCCAACTTCATAAATTCCTGCAATTCTTTGGATCATGCTCCTTTCTGTTGGCCACAAGGAGTTATTGTTGGCCATTTTTTCAATTAAGTCCCAGGCTTGATCTTCTTCTTTTGCCATTAAAGCTCCTCCAACAGCAGCATCAATTGTGGTTCTCATTATTCCAGAAAGTCTATTGTAGAAGGTTTGGACTTGTAGCCATTTTGTAATCTCATGGTGATGATATTTCCGGAGTAAATCTTTGAATCTTTCCCAAGCTTCGCAGAGGGATTCTGAATCTTGTTGTACAAAAGATGTGATGTCATTTCTCAGTTTTGCTGTTCTGGCTGGTGGAAAGTACTTTGCAAGGAATTTGGTGGCTAGAGTGTTCCAAGTTGTGATGGAACCTGCTGGTAACGAATGTAGCCAAGCTTTATCTCTGTCTTTCAGGGAATATGTAAAAACCCGCAGTCTCATTGCTTTTTCAGCTGCTCGGTTGTAATTGAAAGTACAGCAAACTTCTAGGAAGTTACTGATGTGAACATTAGGATCTTCAGTTGCATTTCCCCCAAACTGTACTGACTGTTGAATCATCTGGATGCATGTTTTGATGTCACATGCATTTGCTGGTAATGGAGGAAGTACAATACAGCAAATGAAGCCGTCGACCACCAGAATGGTTCTGTCTCGAATGGGTATTGGTGGTGCAACGTTCAAAGGTTCAGGTTCCATGTTAATGATTGCTTCTTGGCCTTCTCGCCTTTCCCTTCTCAACTGTCCGATGGTTCTTTCAATCTCTGGGTCAAGCGGTCGGAGTTCAAAGCTTCTAGTTCGTCTCATGTAGTTTCTGAGAACCTGAATCACAAGAAAACAGTAATAATAAGTAAAAAGAAATTAGATACAAGTAACGTATCTAACCCCTAAACTAATAGTAAAAGATAAATAAGTCTCCGGCAACAGCGCCAAAAACTTGACTGGTGCTTACACACACGCGTATAACGTAAGCGCACGTATCGTTCAAGTAGTATAAAAAGTATCGATCCCACGAGGACTTAATACCTAATCTATTAATTTTATGAGGTCAAATGATTACTAGTATCTAACAGGTTGATTGATTGATTTGAAATGATGATGATTTTGAATTTAAAAATAAGTAAATAAAATTGCGCGAAATTAGGTTTAAGAAAATTCAATATTAGGAAACTATCTAGGGTTTTGAATCTTCCAATATCATTTTGAAGATGAAGTAGTTATTTCATTTTTGTGTAATATATCGGTTTACTAACCTGGAACACTAAATTATGTGAAAGCCTCTGTCGATGGTCAGACGCAAATACCCAGTATAAGCCAATTGAACCATATGTCTATGTCAACCAAATTACCTGGATTCATTAAGTTTCAGTTCCAATTATGGCTACCCCCGCACGTCAGGTATATGTCTATCCTGTAAGAAAATCTATTAAAGGGTTATATATCCTCAAGGAAGATCGTGGGCTATTAAGTCTAAGGCTGAAACCTAAAATTCCTTTGTCAAGTTTATTTTAGATTTACCAGATCAATCTTATTAGTGGCCAATTAACAAGACGCATTAAGCTTAAGACTTAATAAGTAAACCTTTAAATTACCCAAACTATAAAATAACCCATTATAAACCGGTGATATTAGAATTCATCACAACCCCAGATAACTAACTTAGTTACGACACATAACTAGGGCTAGTAAAAACTTAAATAAAATAAAAGACATAAAGTAAAATGATGAAAAGTAAATTGCTGAAAAGTAAATGACGGAAAGTAAATGCTGAAATTAAATACTGAAAATTAAATGCTGAAAAGTAAATGCTGAAAGTAAATTACTGAAAAGTAAATGCTGAAAGTAAATTGCTGAAAAGTAAATGCTGAAAGTAAATTGCTGAAAAGTAAATAAAGTAAAAGTACAATAAAAGAAAATGCTGAGGTAAAAGGATCCATTTTTATTACTTCTATTTTAGATATCTCCCTTAATATAATATATTAACTTTGCATGATAATTACCAACCAGCCATATAGGCGGTATCCAGATTAAGTCAAATTAATAATTAATTACCCACCGACCAATCAGGGGGTATCCAGTTTAGTCAGGTTAAAACCAATTTAAATAATTACCAACCGACCAATATGGCGGTATCCTCGTTATGTCAAGTTTTAATTAGTTTATATATTATAATTAAGGGAGATTAATCTAAATATTAGTAATAAAAGTTTTATCTTTTACCCCAGCAAATGAGAGTTACCTCCTTATTACTGAAAAGTAAAAACTGAAAATTAAAGAAAGAAAAGTATTGTGCGTAAAAGTAAATTGCGGAAAGTAAAAATTGAAAAGTAAAGAAAAGAAAGTGCGAGAGAGGAAATTAATTACTGAAAGCTGTAAATAAACAAACAAGATACAATCTTCTTAGTATTCTTAAGGAATTCCTTAGAAGAAAGTATGAATTTACAAATGAAATGGCTTGGTATTTATAGGCAAAATTTTGCCTCCAACAAATCATCCACCAAATCCATTATTAATTGCTCCACTAATTGCTGCACTAATTGCTCCACCAAATCCATTATTAATTGCTCCACTAATTGCTTATCATGTTTGGTGGTGATTTGATAATTTTTATTATTTATTTATTAATTTATTTTTTGCTTTGAAAATGATTGAAAATTACTTTAATAATTACACACAACACACTTCTGGATGGTTAATCAATTTCGGGCATGACATATTCAGAATTCGAAATTATTTTGTCTTTCGAAGTTGTAGATCTTTGAGTCTTCTTTAATCTGGAACTTGAATCAGCTCAATCCAATATCGGAGTAAAATATTATGCCCAAAATACGACAGATGCCCAAAATTGGAATTTCCAAAACTGCACTTCATTAAAACGCCATTTCAAGTTTCCAATCTCCAAAATTAATATGTCAAATCCAATTTTTGCCCTTATTTGACCCACATTTCGTCCTAAATGATTTCATTGTGTCCCTATATTATTTTATCTGCAAAATAAATTAAAATACGTCAAAACGTTCATCAAACCCGAGAAACTAAACAAAATATTAATAAAAAGGGGTGGTAAATATTGATATATTTTCCGCTCATCACACCCCCAAACGTATTATTTTGCTAGTCCTTGAGCAAAATAATAAAATAAAATACAAGAAACAATTAAAATTAAACTAAGCCACTTTCGCAGGGATCACGGTTGCATTTAGCATATGCAACAAGCCTTTAAACCCCTAGGTGTCCCTAGTGGACGAGTTATAGTCTCGTGAGGGCTTACAGCAACGATACCCACAAATGTTTTACAAAAGTAAAAAGATAATAAAACTAATGCACACAAAAGTATAAAAACAAGAGAAAAGAGAATAAAGAAGTTAGTGACTAATCAGATGAAACTTATACTCCAAGTTACTAGTTGTTTTCTTTCTTTCTAAATTACTGAATAGGTAAATTCTCCGATTATATTTACCATTCTCCATATGCACAGCCGACAAAATATTAATCAACTCATTTTTGCCACAACAGTCACAAGTGCAGTTGATAAGAGAATAATATTTTTGTCCTAAAGTTTTATCAGAATTCACACCTTTTTGCAGCAATGAAATAATTTTTCTGATTTTTTTTTATTTTTTTCTTTGATTTTTTATTTTTTATTTTTTTATTTATATACAATATCTTCCATCTATGTAGCGAGTGTTGGGTCGGTGGCTCCCAAACCAGTTGGCTTTAGGGCATCAGGTGTTAAGACACCCCTACAGACTTAATTACTCAGACTTCAGATATATAAATTTTTGCAGCATCTTTGATCCATGTAGCGAGCTTTGGGCCAGTGACTCCCAAACCAGTTGGCTTTAGGGCACTAGGTGTTAAAACACCCCTACATACTTAATAACTCAGATCTCAGACGTTTTTTTTTATTCCAATGCTTTTCATAGATGCTTCCTCCAATTAAACTACAACACTGAATATTACAAACTTTTCAATTATAGCTCATGTCCGTATGTTACCATGCATGTTGATAATACCTGCTAACTAAGCATATGAAGATCCATTTTAGTCAATTTTATGGAGAATTTACAAATTAAATAATTTAAAAGGAAATAAACAAAAATTAACTTGTTTAAGTCAGGTTTTAAATAGTTTATATATTATAATTAAGGGAGATTAATCTAAATATTAGTAATAGAAGTTTTACCTTTTACCCCAGCAAGGGGGATCTACCTCCTTATTGCTGAAAAGTAAAAAACTGAAAAAGTAAATAACAAAAAGTAAATTGCGTAAAAGTAAATTGCAGAAAGTAAAGACTGAAAAGTAAAGAAAAAAAAGTGCAAATGCGAAATTTAATTTCTGAAAGTTGTAAATAACAAACAAGATACAATCTTCTTAGTATTCTTAAGGAATTCCTTAGAAGAAAGTATGAATTTACAAATGAAATGGCTTGGTATTTATAGGCAAAATTTTACCTCCATCAAATCATCCACCAAATCCATTATTCATTGCTCCACTAATTGCTCGACTAATTGCTCCACCAAATCCATTATTAATTGCTATCATTTTTGGTGGGAGCTTGACTATTTTTATTATTTATTTATTTATTTATTTATTTGCTTTGAAAATGACTTTAATAATTACGCATAACACACTTTTGGAAGTTTCATCAATTTCGGTCATGCAATATTCAGAATTCGAAATTATTTTGTTCTTCCAAGTTGTAGATCTTTGAGGCTTCTTTAATCTGGAACTTGAATCAGCTCAATCCAATATCGGAGTAAAATGTTATGCCCAAAATACGACAGATGCCCAAAATTGGAATTTCCAAAACTGCACTTCATTAAAACGCCATTTCAAGTTTCCAATCTCCAAAATTAATATGTCAAGTCCAATTTTTGCTCTTATTTGACCCACATTTCGTCCTAAATAATTTCATTGTGTCCCTATATTATTTTATCTGCAAAATAAATTAAAATACGTCAAAACGTTCATCAAACCCGAGAAACTAAAAAAAATATCAAGTAAAAGGGGCGGTAAATATTGATATATTTTCCGCTCATCAACTTTTAACTATTTAATTTCCAGAAATTTACTTTATATCTTTTATTTTATTTAAGCTTTTACCAGTTCTAAATATGTGTTGTAACTAAGGGGGGTGTATTCAATTGAGATTTTAAAAGACTATTTATCGATAAATAAGTCCAGTAGATTTTAAAAGACATTTAAAGAATGTAATGACTTATAAGATTTTATGACATTTTTTTTAATAAAGATTTTTTACTTATAAGATTTTAAAAGATTTATATCATAAGAATTTGTAAGATTTGAAAGGACTACATATATATTTGTTTTTTTTTTTTTAAATAGATATTATATGGAATGGAACCATAAATAAAAAAAAAAACTAATGAAAGTCAATTGGTTCAAGTTGTGGACATTTGCATCAATAATAACATAAAATAGAATCATATGAAATAGAACCATATGAAATAGTCATATCCAATGGTAGTAATTCACCGTCGAGTTAATGGACGTTCAATATGTTCACCACGCATCATAAACAAAAATTGATTTAACACATGCATTATTGAATAAATTGCCATCATTGAACAGTAAATGGCTTCATAAAATTCTTCATCATCCATATCTTCGTCATTAATTTCTTCTTCCTCTTTGTCGTTACCTTCGTACATGTGCGATTGTGACATTATACATACATAAAATATATATATATATGAGGCTGCAAAACAATAAATTACGAAAATTTATTGGATGTTAACAAACAATATATATTTTTTTCAAACGATGCATTTAACTCAAAGGGTATAGGAACATATAATCAAGATTGATAAAGCAAACGAAATTTGATGATAAAATTCATCCCAACACAATCTATAGGAAGTGGAATATAAAAACTAAAAATAAATTGATAAGTTAAATTTTTTTTTTTGATAAATTGATACCAATAAACCATCTGGTGCACATCAAATATTCATCAAAGTAAAAGCTAATATTCAAATTTCTTAAACAAAAAAATTATAATAACAATAGTTCAACCAAATTATAACTGAATTAATTCAATCAAAGTAAAACCTAAAGGGGAATGATAAAAAAATAGTTCAACAAATCATAACATGATTAAAATAATAATATCATCATAACTTGAATTTTATCCAAGATGAGCGCTCTTCCAATGACATGTTCAAGAACAAGTCTTTCCTTGTTTTAGTACTAAGCAATTCACCCGCCCTGGAATGAGTATTCTCATCCAAATTTGGTATCTCTTTTATGGCATCCCAAATATCCCTATCTCTTTCTCTTTCTCTTTCTCTTTTCTCCATCAGATGGGATATTTTTTCAAAATTGGCAGAAATAGTCTCAATGCCTATAGAAAGATTTTCTAGAATTTTTGCTTGATTGTTGGTCCCAACTGAGCTAGAACTCACTTAATATTCAGATCTATTTCACTTATTGCGGCTTGGTTTTTCCGTGGGATCTGAACCTAAAGGGGAATAAGATGGTGGACTACATTGGCGGGGTGATGGAGGCTGGTAGGATGGTCCATAGTGATTTGGTGCCATGAACACATCAATGTTAGGATTATATGAAAAATATTCCATCCCGAAATCTCTATTTTCTTCCCTATAAGTTGTTGCATCAGTATCATCAGCGCCCAATGCAATGAAGCCATTCCCAGTATCAGTTCCACCCCCAACAACAATCTTCAAATCCTCATAATCAACTACACTATTTTCTCGATGTTTATTGTGACTTGGGTGGACTAGAAAATAAAAAATTATTCACAGTTAATCTATTATAAATAACATAATGCACTAAACTAGTAAGCTATTAATATATTTAAAATATTATGAACTAAACTCACCTTCAAGTAATCTTTCCATACTTCATCACTAGCAGTGAACGTCTTTGTAATTGGGTCCCACCCAAAGCCAGAGTTGTTACGCATAAGCGTACACATCTTATTATATTGCTTCTTAAACCACTTCATTCGGCTCAGGTAATGATTATATGTTTTTGGGAACTTAATTTTAGCATTAAGACAAGGAAGTATCACTCTTTCTACATTTCGCTTGCTAAGTGACACATTAGCATCACATAATCCCCTATTGACAGCATCCACCAAGAGGTGCAACAACTCATTTGTATCATCAATGGTCCAAGATTCATAGTTCTCTTTCTCTTTGCCTTTTCCTTTCTTATTTCCTTGCTCTGAATCCCCCATTTAAATTACTTCTACAACACATGAAAGAAATTATTATTTTTGACTCAAGTTGATATGTATAAGATTCCCTTTTTCCTTCTTTTATCGAACTAGAATAATTTGTTGGTGAGTGATACGTATAAATTATAAGTATAAAGTAACTGTTTCACCAAACTTTTGAAACTGTTGTAATCTCAAAATTAACATCTTAAAAGTTCCAGACATGCAATTTTTTTTAACTCAAATCCCTTTATTTATTTATTTTTCAGAGATCAATATATTTTCAAACAACATAATTATGCACACTTTACTCCTAAAATTATTTTAAATTTTTAAGATACTATCTGCCTCTGCCATGTTAGTGCTAATATGCAGCACAAATTTAGATAAGTCGTTGATTTTTTACATTTTTTACACCAGAGACATGGCCCTAATAAAATATCTCTAATGAAATTCGAACTTTGAACCCGAGATAGAATAAACTAAGTCCAAAATTTTTACCACTGAGATAACCTCCTAATAGTTGCAACTGATAAAACTTATTTTCACAAATGCACAAAAAATCATATCGATGCATTGGGAAGGCTTGCTGGTCATAAACATACAGGCTAAATTATTATTATTATTATTTTACAAATTTGAATGAGTGTGAGAGATAGTACCAATTTGTACAACAGTTGTGTGAGTTGACAAAGTAAACAACATGTAACAAAAACATCATTTTTGGAAGCTTTTAATTCGTTTTTTGAAATATATATATAGGTTTGGTATATATTCGTTCAAAATGGCTTTCAGCCTGAGATTAAAAGCTTTTAATTCGTTCACATCATTAATTATTTTATTCTGAAATTGATATGTGAATACTACTTCTAAAGCCATTTTACAGATTGTGGTGGGTTAAGAGAGCAAGTACTTTACAAAAACAACAATTTTTTTAAGGTTGAAAAATCAAATTGGAAGTTTTTAATCTTTAAAATCGGATTCACAATGAGATTACTTTGAGATTCAATAAAGGACACAGCAACAACGAAAAGGACACAACAATCAAATATTTCAGGAATAAACCTAGATCATCAATCAATCTATTTTTCATTCACAAATAAAAATCGATCCACACATAATAAAAAAATTGGAACACAAAAGTACCTTGTTCACGAAGAGTTCACAAGTATGTTTTTCTTCTCTTCTCTAGCCTCAAAAAAATCTCCTGTCAAAAGTCTGATGGGTTAAGGTGAGATTTTTTTATAGGATTTGATATTTATACTTTCTACTAAAAAGTCTCACATAATCCCACATATAAAAAATCCTTCAAAATCAACAAGTTTTTCAATACCATAAGACTTTTTATTAATTTTTTAAAGTCCTGATTGAATACCACTGGATTTGGACACCCTATTTAAAAAGTCCTAAAGTCTTAATGGAATACCACAAAACTTTTTAAATTATTTAAAAGTCTTAATTGAATACCACAAGACTTATTTAACTTAAAATAGTCTGTTAAAATCCCAATTCAATACATCCCCCTAAGTCAGTTATCTGGGGTTATGATGAAATCCAATATCATCGATATATAAGGGGTTAAATTATAGTTTGGGTAATATAAAGGTTTATTGATTGAGCCTTAGTCTTAATGCGTCTTGTTAACTGGCCATTAATAAGATTGATTCGGTAAACTTAAAATGAACTTGGAAAAGAGATTTTTGGTTAAAGACCTTAGACTCAATAGCCCACGATCTTCCTTGAGGATAAATAACCCTTTAATAGATTTCCTTACAGGATAAGAATATACCTGTCGGGTGGGGGTAGCCATAATTGGAACTTAATCTTAATGAATTCAGATAACTTAATTGACATAGGAATATGATTAATCAAGTTGCACTAGGTATTTGTATCTGACCATCGGAAGAGGCTTTTACATAATTTCGTGTTCCAGGTTAATAAATCGATATATTACATAACCATAAGATAACCACTTCATCTTTAAAAATGATATTGGAAAGATTCACAACCCTGGATAATTTTATAAAATTGAATTTTCCTAAATCTACTTTCAAGCAATTTCATTTACTTGTTTTAAGTTTAAAGTCACCATCCAATCAAATAACCAATCCATTAGATACTCGTAAAAATTTGACTTCATAAATTAATAACAAAAGGTTTTAAGTCCTCATGGGATCGATAATTTTTATACAACTTGAACGATACGTGCGCTTGCGTTATACGCGTGTGAAAACGCCGGTCAGAGATCCTCCTCACTTTGATGCCATGTATGTCAGAAACCTTTCATGGTATGGCTTCTAGATGTTCGTTGGGTGTGGACCGATACACTCAGTAATCAAGTGTAAAGCACGATAGAATCTGTCAGCCCGTATGTATACCATAAGGGGTTCAGGTATCCATGTGAGTAAAGTCACGATTCTGAATGATTTTGGCCAAATCTCGATCACCTAAGGTGGATCGCATCAGTTGTAAAGAATCATGAACATGTCGACATGAGATGTGTGCCTTGGAAACTTGACAGTGTATTCTATATTTCCTGAGCACAACTCGGATAGCCTACGACAGAAAGATTTTTAAACATATGTGATGACCTCGACTTGCAAAGTTTAGAAAGGTCGTTCGTGTTCTTCAAGAATTCGGAGGTGGTCGAATTGCCTACATATTAGCTAGGCTTATGTGACGAGCGTGTCTGAACTTAGAGAGTCCCAATATGAAGTGTGCTCGTTGAGCACTTGGGTAGCTGATTATTTTTGATAAAAAAATAATATTCGATATTATAATTATCAACTAAGATAATCAAATGTTATTGGATAACATTGATTATTTACTTTAACCTAATTGGATTAATTCAATAATTACACAAAGGCTTAATTGTAAAATCATAATTATTTCTACCATTTGAGGATATTATGGTAATTGTAAGTATGTAATTGTTGGGGCAGTTGTGGAACCCCTAGGGTCGGATCAGTGCCTCACTCAGCGGAAGTGGGTCTAACCTGTGGATATCAAGCATGGGTGTAATTTTAAATTATTTAATAAAATGAAGTAAATCAAAATTCCCGCACGCAGTAATAAAGTAAAAATCGGGACTGAATTGGAGTCCGAAAACGCAAAATTGAAGTAAAATAAAATTCCTGCACGCAGTACGCGCTACAGTACAAGCACGCACTGTGCGCGTACTGTGCGCTACAGTTCACGCACGCGCACTGTAGTAACTTCTTTTTTTTTTTTAATTCTTTTGCTTTGTTTTCAAAAACAAAGCTTCAACTCTCTGAAGCAATTAGGGTCTATTACCTTAATAGCTTCCGATCTTTCCTAAACACTTCAAACACACACAAAATTAATTTTTTAATTTCAAAACCAATATTAACACATGTTATAGAATAAAAATCAATTTTTCAAAATATCAAATATTTTTACAAAAATATAAATTTATTCTAAATACGCATTTGCGTAAATTTTGAATCCAATACTCAAACCAAATTAGATTCCCAATAAGAAATGTCTCATGAATAATATTAGGTCACCAAAATGTGGTCAAGTGATTCTAGAATGGTAGCCATAGCTCTAAGCTTTAATCTAGAGTTCCAAACTCTAATTAATTGTTCCATGTCCAACATGAACATCTTTGACCTAATTACAATCATGTTGTGTTTATACTTCTAAAGTATCCTAACAGAATTGATTAGCCTTATTCAACATTAAGTTATGTGATCAGGCATCTAATACACAAATAAACATAGATTATGAGAAGATCAAACAATACCTAGTAAGCTTGATGCAAGATCCAATCTACCTCTCCTTTGTTGAAATCGTCGGAGAACCTCCAATGAGTGTAAGCTTGACTTCAAGATCCAACATTGATTTCCAATGCTAGCAAGCTTCACTTCAAGATCTAATCTTGATTTCTCATAATTGAAATATTTTAGAGACCTCACAAGCTTCTCCAAACACTTCTCTAACTTAGGCTAATTTCTCTAAGAATTTACTTGTATTTATACTTGTAATTAAACCCTACTAAAGCTTGCTATTTATAGCAAAACTTAGGTAATTTTTAATTAATAAAAGTTATAATCAACATTTAAGTGGGTTTAATCTAATTTGTCAAAATATTTATAATTAGGTGTGACTAATCTCCATTATCTCCCACTTTGATTTAATCCAATTAAATCAAGCCAAGGATTAGGAAATGGATTAGTTAAATGTTTGCCACCTTGATTTAATCCAATTAAATCAAGCCAAAACCACCTATTATTACATACTTACAATTACCATAATATCCTCAAATGGTAGAAATAATTATGATTTTACAATTAAGCCCTTTGTGTAATTATTGAATTAATCCAATTGATCCAATTAGGTCAATGTAAATAATCAATGTTATCCAATAACACTTGATTATCTTAGTTGATAATTATAATATCGAATATTATCTTTTATAAAAAAATCGGCTACCCAAGTACTCAACAAGTACACTTCATATTGGGACTCTCTAAGTTCAGACATTTTCGTCATATAAGCCTGATGAGTGGTAAATCTATCACTATTTCCCACACATTTAACCTAATATTTTGTATAGTTTCTTGAGTTTTGTGAATATTTTGATGTGTTTTGTGTTATTTTGTAGATAAATAAAGTTCAGGAAATTCTGGAGGTGATTTGGAGCAAAAGAGTGAAAATTAGCAAAAAGGGCAAAATGGTAATTTATTCGCGTCGCGACCCTCAAACCCTTGGCGTCGGGATGCCTAACGTGCACCGAGTGCTGCTAACGTGCGCCGGGTCCACAAGTCAGAATCTGAAAAGTGACTTTGCTAACGTGCGCCGTGACACGTGTCATTATCACAGCCGATCCGCTAAAATGCGTCTGCCACGTGTCATCATCCAAAGATGCCGACAATCATCATCTACGCTAACGTGCGCCGTGCCACGTGTCATCATCTCAGAAGATTAGCTAAAATACACCGTGTGCCACATGTCAAAAATCTATGGTGCCGACATTTCGCGTGACACGTGTCAAGCTCTCATTGGACCACTCTCACCGCGTGCCAGGTGTCATCATTTGATTGTGCCGACAGAATACGCGTGGTCAAACCACGTAGACCAAAAATACGTGTCAGCGTCGTGACGTTGGAAGCTTTGGCGTCGCGACACCGGCCCCAATTTTTGCCTATAAATTCAGTTCGGTTTCATTTCATTTGGTGTGCTTTCCTTGGAGCTTTTCCCTGTTTTTAGAGGATTGCATCTAGTTTTTGTAAAAATAAATAATATCTAATTTATGTATTTTAATTTTCAGTAATAATAATAGTTCTTCTTCTTCTTCTTCTCTTTTCTTTTATGTTTTATAGTTAAATTTCTGCTGGGGTAAAGGTGAAGCTTTTTACTTTTATAATTTAGATTAATCTCCCTTAATTATAATATATAAATTATTTAAAACCTGACTTAAAAAGGATATCGCCATATTGGTCGGTTGGTAATTATTTTTAAACTGGTTTTAACCTGACTTAATGAGGATACCGCCTGGTTGGTCGGTTGGTAATTAATTATTATATTGACTTAATCAGGATACCGCCTATATGGCTGGTTGGTAAATATCACACATATTTATATATTATAATAAGGGAGATTTCTAAATTATAAATAGTAAAGGTAGATTAATCTCACTTTAATTATAATATGGAAATTGTAATTTTAATAATATGAATTAAAAGTTGATTCCGCCTTAATGGCTGGTTTTAATTATGTAACATAATGTGACACCACCTATATGGCTGGTCTTTAGGTGACAGACAATTACTGCCTATATGGCTGGTTTATGGATAAATAATAACACCGCATTTATGGCTGGTTCAACTTAATTGGATAATACTGGCAATTTCCATATTATAATAATTTGAGATTTCTAAAAGTGGATCCTCTATCCCCAGTATTTTATTTTATTTTAGGGAAGTGATGAAACACAATATTACTACACTTAATAATTGATTTTCTTTATTATGGGTAATTCTTTAGTTTGTTTATTGAGTCTTAAGCTTAATGCTTCTTGTTGTCTGATCACCAATAAGATTAATATGGTAAACTTAAAATAAACTAGACATAAGGATTTTAGGTTTCAGCCTTAGAGTTAATAGCCCACGATCTTCCTTGAGGATAGATAACCCTTTAATAGATTTCCTTACAAGTTAGACATATATCTGTCGGGCGGGGGTAGCCATAATTGGAACTTAATCTTAATGAATCCAGGTAATTTGGTTGATATAGACATATGGTTCAATTAGGTTATACTGGGTATTTGCATCTGACCATCGACAGAGGCTTTTGCATATATTCGTGTTCCAGGGTAGCAATCTGATTTATTACACATAAATAAGAGAATCAATTCATCTTTATAATAATATTGTGTGAAGTCACAACCCTAGATCTTTGAGTCTTTTGTCATTTTCCTTAGTATTTTCTTTTGTGTTTTTATTTATTTAGCAAATCTACAATCAACCAAATCAATCAAGCAATCATTCTCTTCTCCCTCAATCAGATATATGTAAATAAATAGTATCAATAATTAGTAACAACAGTAGGAATTAAGTCCTCGTGAGATCGATATTTTTATACTACTTGAACGATACGTACAATTGCGTTATACGTGTGTGTTTACGCCGGTCAAGTTTTTGGCGCCGTTGCCGGGGACTTATTTTTCTTGAGATATTAAATTTGAAGCTATCTAATTTACTTGTATATAATTTTCTTTATTTTTATCTGTAATTTTTATTTCTTTATTTTGTTTTCAGGTGATTGAAAAATGGAAAATTATTGGGAGATCGAGAAATCACGAGCTTTACTAGAAGATACACCCCAAATCTGGGAGCAACAGTCCAGTTTTCTGAGGCCTGTTGTCTAGCCTAACAACTATCACTGGATGTCAGAATCAAGCAATACTACATTTGCTCATCAGAACGAAATGGGAAGATGTGTAATTTGTGATGGTAACCACTCGACCGATCAATGCATATACTTTTCAGAGTGGCAGAATTATCAGAATCATTCAAGGTACGAAGAACCATCATATTTTCCATTTTATCCACCATCTACCTACGATCTTCATCAACAATCAGAACTATCAGAAGAAGATCAGATGATTGACATGCTCAAAGATTGGTTCAAGAAACGAGACGAAGAGTTGGATACGATGCTTGAAACATACCAGAATCAACTCGAAAGTATTCAAAGACAATCAAAATTCATTTAGAGATTGACACATCAGACGAGACAATTAACAGAAAACCAGAGCTACATACCTCATGGACCATTTTTAGATGACACTGATGAAGCCTTCAAGTACCAAGCATTCCACAATGACACCTTAACAGAGGAGGAGGCTGAGCAGTATCAACAACCAGAGGTATCAGTTCAGGAGCCCAAACCAGCAAAGTCTCTATTTGACTTTTATTATTCAGAATCTGACGAGGATGAAGCTGATCTATTTGTACCAACTGCACCAACAACAATTGAGGATGAAATTATCTATTCTCAAAATGAAGATCTTGGAGACTGTTTTGCGTTGATGTTTGAAGAAAATCTACCTGAACCATCCATTCCAGTCATATCAGAGGATGAAGACCTAAAAACAGACATAACTTTACATCCTCAGGTTGACACTTATGGAGCATGTTTTTCACATATGACAGATGAAGAACTGAACGCAGAAATCCTAAAATAAATCTGTGAAGAAGATGTGGATCAAGAAACAGAGCAAATGGAGGAGCAATTGTCAGACCAAATTGAAGATCCAGAGCATTTAGGTGAAACATCACTGTTTTGGGGAGTAAAATTTAGAGATATCACCCGGAAGCTTGATAGAATGGAACTTCCATTCAAGGTCAAGCACCATACAAGACCTCCTGATTTTATTTCTTTCTTTTCAGGAACCACTGGAGCAACAAAGGTTAAAAATATGGCACGAGCACTGAATGAGACAAAACTCTTTTTACCACCTTACCGTTGGAAGAGACCCTTCAAAAGCAACGCTCACGGGATTGTCTTTAATCGGACGTCCAAAACGACGCTGAAACCTCCTTGACAGATAGATTTCAGTCACGTCTGGCTGAAGATGAAAAATTTAGCGCTAGCAGGGAGGCAACCCATGCATTTTGTTGTAATTTCTATTTTTAAATTTTTTGTATACATGTTGTAGAGTTTTTAATTTTGTGTGTTATTTTTGTAGGAAAAGCACAAACGGAGCATTTTAAGACAGAAGGAATGGTGTTTGGCAATCACAAAGAAGAGAGATAATTCATTAGCATAGTTGAGTAAGGAATGGATTCTTGAGACGTATCATAATGAATTTATACTAAGCGAGTGGCGTATTGCGTACACAATTCCGTTGCCTTAATTATTGCTTTGATTTGCTTTTCTGTTGTAATTATCTTTATTTTCATAGACAGGATCCAGACTTTTTGACCTTTCACGATTTCTTTTTTTGTTTAGCAAACAAACGTCCTCTGGAAGATACTAGTGCTATTATTACTCACCCTTTTCAGGTTCTATAAATTCAACTCATCATTGCACTTTTGAAGACATCCAGAGTAAAAAATGGAAGCCACTTCAAGAAGACGAGTTGAAAACATCTGTGTGTTTTGCAGTACTAGTGTTGGTACTAAGCCACAATACGTAGAAGCAGCACATGAATTGGGTCGAGTCTTAGCTGCAAGGAATATGCACTTAGTATATGGCGGAGGCAATCTTGGACTAATGGGGATCGTTTCAAAGGCCGTACAGGAAGGAGGCAATCCTGTTTTGGGAATCATCCCAAAATCCTTGGCAGAGGCAAATCTTATTGGATCATCAAACGGAGATGAACTGATCGTGCCAGGTATGTCCGAGCGACTAGTGGAAATGATTAACCGTGCTGATGCTTTTATCGCTTTGCCAGATGACTTGGGCACATTGGAGGAAATTTTTATAGTTCTATCTTGGGCGAACCTGAACATACACCAGAAACCAATTGGGCTGTTTAACGTTGATGGATTTTATGATTTTCTTTGTGTGTTTCTTGATGATGCCCGAAGAAATGGGTTCGTGTCAAAACCTTTAAAAGAACTCCTATTCACTGCCAGAACTGCTCCGGATCTAATTGACCAACTCTTAGACTATGAACCACAAGTTGGCCCTATCCTTTCAAAGATAAATTGGTCTGAGGACGATCGTGGTAAGAGGCGTCGGATTAATCTGGATCTTAACCTTTATATATCCTGTAGAATTTCGGCTAACCAGGTATTATCTTCTAAACTCTTCTTCTACTGTTTAAGACATTGGGGACAATGTCTCATTTAGGTTTGGGGGAGGGAATTAGTTGATCAGTACCTTGTTTTTAGTTGTGTGTTGTTTTTATTTTTAGTCCAAAATTTTTCGAAAAATACAAAAAAATTGAAATTTTTTTAAAAATTACAAAAATATTTTGTGTTTTTGTGTTTTTATTTTGACTAAAAATGTGAAATTGGTAAGAGATAGCTGAGTAAGGAGTTTCCACTCCTGAGACGTATCTTAAACCTATTTTCGAAATAAGTTAATTTTTGTTTATTTCCTTTTAAATTATTTAATTTGTAATTCTCCATAAAAATGACTAAAATGGATCTTCATATGCTCAATTGACAGTATTATCAATATGCATAGTAACATACGGACATGAACTGTAATTGAAAAGTTTGTAATATTCAGTGCTCTAGTTTAATTGGAAGAAGCATCTCAAAAAGGAATGGAGTAAAAAAAAAACGTCTGAGATCCGAGTTATTAAGTCTGTAAGGGTGTTTTAACACTTAGTGCCCTAAAACCAACTGGTTTGGGAGTCACTGGCCCAAAGCTCGTTACATGGATCAAAGATGATGCAAAAATATATATATCTGAAGTCTGAGTAATTAAGTCCGTAGGGGTGTCTTAACACCTGGTGCCCTAAAGCCACATGGTTTGGGAGCCACCGACCCAACACTCGCTACATAGACGGAAGATATTGTATATAAATAAAAAAAAAATCAAAAATCAAAGAAAAAATCAGAAAAATCAGAAAATTTATTCCATTGCTACAAAAATGTGTGAATTCTGATAGAACTTTAGGACAAAAATATTACTCTCTTATCAACTACACATGTGACTGTTGTGGGCAAAAATGAGTTGATTAATATTATGTTGGCTGTGTATATGGAGAATGGTAAATATAATCGGAGAATTTACTTATTCAGTAATTTAGAATGAAACAAAACAACTAGTAACTTGGAGTAGAAGTTTCACCTGATTAGTCACTAACTTCTTTATTCTCTTTTCGCTTGTTTTTGCTTTTGTGTGCATTAGTTTCACTACCTTTTTACTTTTATAAAATATTTGTGGGTATCATTGTTGTAACCCTCACGAGACTACAACTCGTCCACTAGGGACACCTAGAGGTTTAAAGGCTTGTTGCATACGCTAAATGCAACTGTGATCCCTGCGAAAGTGGGTTAGCTAAATTTTATTTTTAGGATATTTATGTTATTTTATTCTATATTTTGCTCGAGGACTAGCAAAATGTTAGGTTTGGGGTGTGATGAGTGGTAAATCTATCACTATTTCCCACACATTTAACCTAATATTTTGTATAGTTTCTTGGGTTTTGTGAATATTTTGATGTGTTTTGTGTTATTTTGTAGATAAATAAAGTTTCAGGACATTCTGGAGGTGATTTGGAGCAAAACAGTGAAAATTGGCAAAAAGGGCAAAATGGTAATTTGTCCGCGTCGCGACGCTCAAAACCTTGGCGTCACGATGCCTAACGTGCGCCGAGTGCTGCTAACGTGCGCCGGGTCCACAAGTCAGAATCTGAAAATTTGACTTTGCTAACGTGCGCCGTGACACGTGTCACCATCACAGCCGATCCGCTAAAATGAGCCTACCACGTGTCATCATCCAAAGATGCCGACAATCATCATCTACGCTAAAGTGCACCGTGCCACGTGTCATCATCTCATAAGATCAGCTAAAATGCACCGTGTGCCACATGTCAAAAATCTATGGTGCTGACACTCCGCGTGACACGTATCAAGCTCTCATTGGACCACTCTCACCGCGTGCCACGTGTCATCATTTGATTGTGCCAACAGAATGCGCGTGGTCAAACCACGTAGACCAAAAATGCATGTCAGCATCGCGACGTTGGAAGCTTTGGCGTCGCGACGCCGACCCCAATTTTTGCCTATAAATTCAGTTCGGTTTCATTTCATTTGGTGTGCTTTCCTTGGGAGATTTTCCCTGTTTTTAGAGGATTGCATCTAGTTTTTGTAAAAATAAATAATATTTAATTTATGTATTTTAATTTTCAGTAATAATAATAGTTCTTCTTCTTCTTCTCTCTTCTTTTATGTTTTATAGTTAAATTTCTGCTGGGGTAAATGTGAAGCTTTTTACTTTTATAATTTAGATTAATCTCCATTAATTATAATATATAAATTATTTAAAACCTGACTTAACAAGGATACCGCCATATTGGTCGGTTGGCAATTATTTTTAAACTGGTTTTAACCTGACTTAATGAGGATACCGCCTGGTTGGTCGGTTGGTAATTAATTATTATATTGACTAATCAGGATACCGCCTATATGGCTGGTTGGTAAATATCACACATATTTATATATTATAATAAGGGAGATTTCTAAATTATAAATAGTAAAGGTATATTAATCTCACTTTAATTATAATATGGAAATTGTAATTTTAATAATATGAATTAAAAGTTGATTCCGCCTTAATGGCTGGTTTTAATTATGTAACATAATGTGACACCACCTATATGGCTGGTCTTTAGGTGACAGAATTACCGCCTATATGGCTGGTTCAACTTAATTGGATAATACTGGCAATTTCCATATTATAATAATTTGAGATTTCTAAAAGTGGATCCTCTATCCCCAGTATTTTATTTTATTTTAGGGAAGTGATGAAACACAATATTACTACACTTAATAATTGATTTTCTTTATTATGGGTAATTCTTTAGTTTGTTTATTGAGTCTTAAGCTTAATGCTTCTTGTTGTCTGATCACCAATAAGATTAATATGGTAAACTTAAAATGAACTAGACATAGGGATTTTAGGTTTCAGCCTTAGACTTAATAGCCCACGATCTTCCTTGAGGATAAATAACCCTTTAATAGATTTCCTTACAGGATAGACATATCTGTCGGGCGGGGGGGGGGTAGCCATAATTGGAACTTAATCTTAATGAATCCAGGTAATTTGGTGACATGGACATATGGTTCAATTAGGTTATACTGGGTATTTGCATCTGACCATCGACAGAGGTTTTTGCATATTTTCGTGTTCCAGGTTAAGAGAATCAATTCATCTTTATAATAATATTGTGTGAAGTCACAACCCTAGATCTTTGAGTCTTTTGTCATTTTCCTTAGTATTTTCTTTCGTCTTTTTATTTATTTAGCAAATCTACAATCAACCAAATCAATCAAGCAATCATTCTCTTCTCCCTCAATTAGATATCTGTAAATAAATAATATCAATAATTAGTAACAACAGTAGGAATTCAGTCCTCGTGGGATCGATATTTTTATACTACTTGAATGATATGTACGCTTGCATTATACGTGTGTGTTTACGCCGGTCAAGTTTTTGACACCGTTGCCGAGGACTTATTTTTCTTGAGTTATTAATTTTGAAGTTATCTAATTTACTTGTATCTAATTTTCTTTATTTTTATCTGTAATTTTTATTTCTTTATTTTGTTTTCAGGTGATTGAAAAATGGAACATTATTGGGAGATCGATAAATCACGAGCTTTACTAGAAGATACACCCTAAATCTGGGAGCAACCGTCCAATTTTCTGAGGACTGTTGTCTAGCCTAACAACTATCACTGGATGTCAGAATCAAGCAATACTACATTTTCTCCTCAGAACGAAATGGGAAGATGTGTAATTTGTGATGGTAACCACTCGAGCGATCAATGCATATACTTTTCAGAGTGGCAGAATTATCAGAATCATTCAAGGTACGAAGAACCATCATATTTTCCATCTTATCCACCATCTACCTACGATCTTCATCAACAATCAGAACTATCAGAAGAAGATCAGATGATTGACATGCTCAAAGATTAGTTCAAGAAACAAGACGAAGAGTTGGATACGATGCTTGAAACATACCAGAATCAACTCGAAAGTATTCAGAGACAATCAGAATTCATTTAGAGATTGACAGATCAGACGAGACAATTAACAGAAAACCAGAGCTACATACCTCATGGACCATTTTTAGATGACACTGATGAAGCCTTCAAGTACCAAGCATTCCACAATGACACCTTAACAGAGGAGGAGGCTGAGCAGTATCAACAATCAAAGGTATCAGTTCAGGAGCCCAAACCAGCAAAGTCTCTATTTGACTTTTATTATTCAGAATCTGACGAGGATGAAGCTGATCTATTTGTACCAACTGCACCAACAACAATCGAGGATGGAATTCTGTATTCTCAAAATGAATATCTTGGAGACTGTTTTGCACTGATGTTTGAAGAAGATCTACCTGAACCATCCATTCCAGTCATATCAGAGGATGAAGACCTAAAAACAGACATAACTTTACATCCTCAGGTTGACACTTATGGAGCATGTTTTTCACAAATGACAGATGAAGAACTGAACGCAGAAATCCTAAAATACATTTGTGTCCACGATTCTTCATAACTGATGCGTTCTACCCTAGGTGATCGACTTTCGCTAAAGATTTAAGAATCGTGACTTTACTAACAATGATACTTAAACCTCTCATGGTACACATACGGGCCGATAGATCCTATCTTTCTTCGCACTTGATTACTGAGTGCATCGGTCCACGCTCAACAAACATTTAGAGGGGCAGACCATGAAAGGTTTCTGACATACATGGCATCAAAGTGTGGAGGATCTCACACAAAATCAATGATATCCTATGTTCAAAGGATTACATATGCTACTTGACTCGACGAGGTTCCTATTAACGGTGGTGTGTACTTCCAACTATTAGGAATCACCTATGAGTCATTCAGTATTTGCTTCAACGAATACCCACATGTCTATATGAGTTTCCAAAACTCATGGTACATCGCGTTAAACCATTAGAACTCGAATTCCAATATACGACATGTGCTAGTCTTCTAAGTTATAGGAATTAGACCGTATTCCAAAACCAACGACTATGAATATTTACTTTAAGAATAGTTTACACCCAGTGTTAAAACTATTTTAAGGTCGATGTCATTCTTAGCATATCTATACCTCAATCTAATACCCATAATGACAATACCATTAATGAGGTATGAAATGAAAAATTAGTTATTTTATTAATAAATAATAAAATATACAATTCGGATTGGCACTCTAAGCACCAACTCCATCAAACTCCCACTTGCTTAGTGCCAATCTAGATGGTACCGCAGTCCCATATCCTCCACATGTTTATCGAATAACTTAGGAGATAAGGCCTTTGTAAGCGGGTCTGCTATGTTGTCTTCTCCTTGAAACTTCAAGACCACTATGTATTTACATTCAATAATCTCTCTAATTACGCGGTATTTCCTTTCCACGTGTTTAGACTTGGAATGCGCCCTCGGCTTCTTAGCCTAAGCTATGGCTTCGTTATTATCACAATACAATAGGATCGAATCCGCAATACTAGGCACAACGCCAAGTTCTGTGATAAAATTTCTAATCCAAACAGCTTCTTCAGCAGTTCTGAAGCCGCTATAAATTCCGCCTCAGTAGTGGAATCAGTTGTTGAGCCTTGCTTTGAACATCGCCAACTAATTGCACCACCGTTAAGGGTAAATATGTATCCTGATGTAGATTTTCTATCATCTGGATCTTCTTGGAAGTCAAAATCTGTATAACCCTTAACTTGTAGCTCACTTTCTCCATATATCATAAACATATCCCTGGTGCCTTTAAGATATTTTAGGATATGTTTCACGGCTGTCCAATGATCATTACCTGGATCACATTGATATCGGCTGGTCATACTAACGCCAAAACTGATGTCAAGTCTAGTACATAACATAGCATACATTATACTTCCAATACAAGAAGCATATGGAAAGTTAGACATCAATCTAGATAATCTAATTATCTCATCAAAACAGCGATTCCAGCTTCGGGATTCCTGTTTAAGTCCATAAATAGACTTTTGGAGCTTACAAATCAAGTTTGAAGTCTCACCGAATACGAAACCCTCTGGTTGTTCCATATAGATATCATCCTCAAGGAATCCATTTAGGAAAGTGATTTTCACATCCATCTGTCATATCTCGTAGTTGTGATATGCAGCAATGGATTTTAGCATGGCTACTGGTGAAAAAGTTTCCTCATAGTCAATCATATGACGTTGAGTATAACATTTCGCTACCAGTCTGGCCTTAAAGGTTTCCACCTTTCCATCGGGCCCTCGCTTCCTTTTTAAACCCATTTACAACCAATAGGTTTAACTCCTTCAGGAAGTTCAACTAAGTCCTAGACTTGATTGGCATGCATTGAATCCATTTCAGATTTCATGGCTGACACGTGGCAAGGCGCATGTTAGTAGATCGGCTGTGATGGTGACACATGGCACGGCGTATTTTAGCAAAGTCAAACTTTTCTCAGATTCTGATTTGTGGACCCGGCGCACGTTAGCACTGTTCGGCGCATTTTAGACGTCGCGACGCGTAAGGCTTGGCGTCGCGACGCGCTTAAGACCAAAATATCCCTGTTGACGCATTTTTGTCCGTTTTTGCCCCAAATTGCCTCCAATGCTTTCCAAACTTTATTTATCTGCAAAATAACACCAAATACATCAAAACGTTCACAAAACTCGCGAAACTATACAAAATATTAAGTTAATTGAGTGGGAAATAGTGATATAAATATCACTCATCACACCCCCAAACCTAACATTTTGCTAGTCCTCGAGCAAAACATAAAAATAACATGAATATAAAATTAACTAAGCCACTTTCGTAAGGATCACGATTGCATTTAGCATATGCAACAAGCCTTTAAACCCCTAGGTGTCCCTAGTGGACGAGTTGTAGTCTCGTGAGGGTTTACAGCAATGATACCCACAAACATTTTTACAAAAGTAAAAAATTAGTTAAAACTAATGCACACAAAAGCAAAAAGACAAGCGAAAAGAGAATAAAGATGTTAGTGACTAATCAGGTGAAACTTTACTCCAAGTTACTAGTTGTTTTGTTTTATTTTAAATTACTGAATAAGTAAATTCTCCGATTATTTTACCATTCTTCATATACATGGCCAACAAAATATTAATCAATTTATTTTTGCCCACAACAGTCATAAGTGTAGTTGATAAGAGAGTAATATTTTTGTCCTAAAGTTCTATCAGATTTCACACCTTTTTGGAGCAATGGAATAATTTTTCATTTTTCTGATTTTTTCTTTGATTTTTTCTCTATTTTTTATTTATATACAATATCTTCCATCTATGTAGCGAGTGTTGGGTCGGTGGCTCCCAAACCAGTTGGATTTAGGGCACCAGGTGTTAAGACACCCCTACGGACTTAATTACTCAGACTTCCGATATATATATTTTTGCAGCATCTTCGATCCATGTAACGAGCTTTGGGCCAGTGACTCCCAAACCAGTTGGTTTTAGGGCACTAGGTGTTAAAACACCCTTACAGACTTAATAACCCGGATCTCGGATTTTTTTTTTTTTTTACTCCATTACTTTTTTGAGATGTTTCCTCCAATTAAACTAGAGCACTGAATATTACAAACTTTTCAATTTTAGCTCATGTCCGTATGTTACTATATATGTTGATAATATCTGTCAACTGAGCATATGAAGATCCATTTTAGTCCGTTTTATGGAGATTTCACAAATTAAATAATTCAAAAGGAAATAAACAAAAATTAACTTGTTTCGAAATAGGTTTGAGATACGTCTCAGGAGTGGAAACTCCTTACTCGGCTATCTCTTACCAATTTCACATTTTTAGTCAAAACACAAAAACGCAAAATATTTTTGTAATTTTTGAAAATTTTTCAATTTTTTTTGTATTTTTCGAAAAATTTTGGACTAAAAATAAAAACAACATACAAACTAAAAATAAGGTACTAATTAACTAATTCCCTCCCCCAAACCTAAATGAGACATTGTCCCCAATGTCTTAAACAGTAAAAGAAGAGTTAAGAAGGTCGTACCTGGTTAGCTGAAATCTACAGGAAATTAAAGGTTAAGATCCAGATTTATCCGACGCCTCTTACCACGATCGTCCTCGGACCAATTTATCTTTGAAAGGATAGGGTCAACTTGTGGTTCATAGGCTATGAGTTGGTCTATTAGATCCAAAGCAGTTCTGGCAGTGAAGAGGAGTTCTTTCATAGGTTTTGACACGAACCCATTTCTCCGAGTATCATAAAGAAACACACAAAGAAAATCATAAAATCCATCAACATTGAGCAATCCAAGCGGTTTCTGGTGTATGTTCAGGTTCGCCCAAGATAGAACTATAAAAATTTCCTCCAATGTACCCAAACCACCTGGCATTTCTACCAGTCGTTCAGACATACCTGACACGATCAGTTCCTCTCCGTTTGATGATCCAATAAGATTTGCCTCTGCCAAGGGTTTTGGAATGATTCCCAAAACATTACTGCCTCCTTCCTGTACAGCCTTTGAAACGATCCCCATAAGTCTGATATTTCCTCCACCATATATTAAGTGCATATTCCTTGCAGCTAAGACTCGACCCAATTCCTGTGCTGCTTCTACATATTGTGGTTTAGTACTAACACTACTACCGCAAAACACACAGAATATTTTCAACTCGTCTTCTTGAAGTAGCTTCCATTTTTTATGTATTTCTTTCTCAACTCTGGATGCCTTCAAAAGTGCAATGACGGGCTGAATTTATAGTACCTGAAAAAGGGTGAGTAATAATAGCACAAGTATCTTCCAGATGATGATTAGTAACGAATTAATATCGTGATAGTCAAAAAGGTCTGGATCCTGTCGGAGAAAAATAAAAGAAAACATCAAAACAAATCACAATTATTAAGAAAAGACAAAGAGATATAATATTTACAAGAAAAGTAACGGCTTGATTGACGTCTATACGTCAGGGACAAGCTTCCCATCCAATTTTCTTATAAATTGGCAAACAAGGTCTTTTTGAGTCAGATTCCCGAGACTTAACAGTTGTCTTTCCTTTTGGAATTGTGTATGTAATTTGTGAATGGCTATATTAACATATCCACTGGGATGCGTCTCAAGAGTTAAAGATATATCATCTAAAGACTCCTTACTCAATCCATCCCTAATGAATCTAATTTTGTCTTCGCGATTATCAGACACCATTCCTAAATAACGACAACGAGTGTTGCAATTAAATCGTGCACATTTGAAACAAACACCCATTTGCTTAGCTCTACGTTTCTTTGCATAGGTGCTTCTTCCTAAACCAGGCAGATGTGAAATAAAAGAGTCAGAAGACTCACCTGCCAATCGGACTCGTGCTTCAATTACCCAACGAATATCATTAGGAATACCATGGATCGTCAGTAGTCTCATTCGTTCCAAGCGAGCTTTGTAGACTTTTATCAGAGATTTTGGAGGGAGAGAAGGAAATTGCTTGTGAAGATTTGCGAGAGCATCTTCCATCGTGAAATGACTAAACCTGCAAAAATTAAACACACAAAAATAAAACACACCAAATCACAATATATACACAAATTGCATGGGTTGCCTCTCTGCTAGCGCTAAGTTTAAAGTCGTCAGCCAGACTTGGCTTCTCGAATGTTAAGCTGGATCTGAAAGTGTAACACTTTCTTTTTGTCGCTCAAATGATTCTCCCCAGTAGTGCTTGACACGCTTGTTTTTAACCTTGAAATTTTTGTTAGCGTCAGGATCATGTATCTCAACGGCTCTATTTGGTAAAACTTTGGTGATCACAAATGGACCTGACCACCGTGATTTTGGCTTCCATGGGAAGAATTTCACCCTTGATTTGTTTAACAGTACCTTCTGCCCTGGTTCCAGTTGTATGCGCACTAACTTCTCATCATGTCTCTTCTTGCCATTTTCTTTGTACAATTTGGCATCTTCAAAAGGCTGATTGTGAAATTCCTCCAATTCGTTGAGCTGGTGGAACTTTTTCTTTTCTGTTGCTTGTAGTGCAAGAATTGGCTCTTTCAGTGCAAAATATGCTTTATCTTTAGGCTCCACAGGCAATTGACATGTTTTAAGTTTGTCAGTAGAACTTTGTCTTTCATCAGAGTTCTGAATGGTACTGTGTATCATATCGAGTTTGAAACATTCCTCCTTCTTTTCATCATCTGGGAAATTCATGGCTTTGAAAACATTGAATGTTACTTCTTGGTCTTGTACCCTCATGGTTAGTTCTCCTTTTTGTACATCAATAATGGTTCGACCTGTAGCCAAGAATGGTCTCCCAAGGATGATTGGCACGTCTGCGTCTTCCTCCAAAACAACATACAAACTAAAAACAAGGTACTAATTAACTAATTCACACACACGTATAACGCAAGCGCACGTATCGTTCAAGTAGTATAAAATTATCGATTCCACGAGGACTTAATATCTAATCTATTAATTTTATGAGGTCAAATGATTACTAGTATCTAACAGGTTGATTGATTGATTTGAAATGGTGATGATTCTAAATTTAAAAACAAGTAAATAAAATTGTCGAAAATAGGTTTTAAGAAAATTCAATATTAAAAACTATCTAGGGTTGTGATTTCTTCCAATATCATTTAAAGATGAAGTGGTTATCTTAAAGTTGGGTAATATATTGATTTATTAACCTGGAACACTAAATTATGTGTAAGCCTCTGTCGATGGTCAGACACAAATACCCAGTTTAACCCAATTGAACCATATGTCTATGTCAACCAAATTATCTGGATTCATTAAGTTTAAGTCCCAATTATGGCTACCCCCGCCCGACAGGTATATTCCTATCCTGTAAGGAAATCTATTAAAGGGTTATCTATCCTCAAGGAAGATCGTGGGCTATTGAGTCTAAGGCTGAAACCTAAAATCCCTATGTCTAGTTCATTTTAGATTTACCAGATCAATTTTATTAATGGCCAATTAATGAAAAAGCATTAAGTTTAAGACTCAATAAATAAATCTTTATATTACCCAAGCTATAATCTAACCCTTATAAAACGGTGATATTGGATTTCATCACAACCCCAGATAACTAATTTAGTTACAACACATAACTACGGCTAGTAAAAACTTGAAAATAAAAGACATAAAGTAAAAATGCGGTAAAGTAAATACCGAAAAGTAAATTACAATAAAATAAAATGCTAAGGTAAAAGGAATTACTTTTACTACTACTAATTTAGATATCTCCCATAAAATAATATATAAACTTGTGATTCTTTTCCAACCAGCCATATAGGCGGTAACTGATTAAGTCAAATTAAGTCCAACCAGCCATAAAGGTGGAACCAAAATTAAATTACCAACCGACCAATCTGGCGGTATCCTTTATTAGTCAGGTTTAAATCAGATTAAAATGAATTACCAACCGACCAATCTGGCGGTATCCTTTTTAAGTCAATATTTTAAATAGTGAATATATTATTTTTAAGGGAGATTAATCTAAATAGTAACAGTAAAAGAATTACCTTTCACCCTAACTGGGGGAGTTACCTCCTCATGGTAAATAATAAAAACTGTAAAAAGTAAAAAGTAAAAATTAAATTACTATATAAACAAAACGTAATTAAAATTAATTACAAAACTAAAAACTAAAAAACTAAAAATTAAAAGAAAGTAGAGAGAGAAACTCTCTCTTTAGAAAGATTATAAGAGAGAGAGTGGTGCACTGAATTCTGAAATTTCGCGCTCTATTTATAGGCAAAAAATTCGGTTTCTGGCGTCGCAACGCCAAGGACCTCAGCGTCGCTACGCCAGGTTTGTCGACGTGGCACGCTCTGGTTCGCTGGTTTGAAGATTCTGGATAAGCTGATAAGGTGACACGTGGCAAAGTGGTTGGGCTTCAATTATTGTGACACGTGGCGGCTTCTGATTGGTCGCTGAGATTCTTATCCGCCACGTGTCAGATAAGGATAGGATATCCAATAATTGATGCTGACGTGGCGGTGACGTGGAGGTGACGTGGCGTTGACGTGGCGACACGTGGGAAAGAGACTGTCGGCACCATAGAATTGCGACACGTGGCAGCTTCTGATTGGCTGATGATGACGTGGCGGTGAGGTGGCAATGTTGACTTGTTGACTTACTGACGTGGCTGATGACATGGAGATGACCTGGAGTGACACGTGGCACACGTGGCGATGGTGACTGTCGGCACCGTAGGATGCTGACACGTGGCAAGGCGCATGTTAGTAGATCGGCTGTGATGGTGACACGTGGCACGGCGCATTTTAGCAAAGTCAAACTTTTCTCAGATTCTGATTTGTGGACCCGGCGCACGTTAGCACTGTTCGGCGCATTTTAGACGTCGCGACACGTAAGGCTTGGCGTCGCGACGCGCTTAAGACCAAAATATCCCTGTTGATGCATTTTTGTCCGTTTTTGCCCCAAATTGCCTCCAATGCTTTCCAAACTTTATTTATCTGCAAAATAACACCAAATACATCAAAACGTTCACAAAACTCGCGAAACTATACAAAATATTAAGTTAATTGAGTGGGAAATAGTGATATAAATATCACTCATCAATGGCTTCCTGTCATTTTCCTGAATCGATATCCAATATCGCTTCTTTATACGTAGTCGGATCTGTTTCCTCCAAGAGGAGAACATCAAGGCTTACATCAGATGTTAAAAACAGTCTTTTGGGAGGCCTTGATATTCTATTCGACTTACGTAGAACCTGTGTTGTAGATCCTTCACCGAGTTGGATCTCTGGTTCCATCTCAGGTTCCTTAATGTTGGGATCAAACACATCAAGTTTAATCTCTCTACAATTCACATTTTCTCTCAAAAATTGCTTTTTAAGAAAAGTTGCAAAGGGAATAACAAATATATTTCGTTGCTCGGAATAGTAGAATTGATATCCCATGGAATTATAAGGATATCCAACGAACCTACATTTATACCTTATGGGTGCTAGAAACAACTTTCGATGGAACCCTATCAAGTATGTAGGCAGTTTTTTGTAAAGCGTAACCCTAAAGGTAATAAGGAAGATCTGTATAGCTCATCATCATTCGCACCATATCTAATAAAGTACGATTTCTACGCACAAACTCTCCATTGTGTTGAGGTATTCCTGGTGGGCTATATTGGGCGAGAATTCCATTCTCCCTTAAATATTTTCTAAATTCTTCATTCATGTTTTCACCGCTTCGATCTGATCTAAGGCATTTGATGAATTTACTGATTTATTTTTCTACTTCATTTCAGAATATTTTAAACTTGTCAAATGTTTATGACTTATGTTTCATCAGATAGATGTATCCATATCTAGACTTGTCATCTGTGAAAGTCACAAAGTATGTGGAACCATCATGAGCGACATGATTTAATGGACCACACACATCGCTGTGTATTAGCTTCTGTAAATCTCCAGCACGGTATCCAACACCTTGAAATGTGGCATTTGTCATCTTTCCTTGGATACATGACTCCCAAATCGGATAAAGATCTAAGGTAAGATTTTAAATTAAACCATCATTTACCAATTTGGATAGATGTCTAACACCTATGTGGCCCAATCGCATATACTATAATTCAGTATTATTTAGTTCAGACTTCCTACTTGTATTTTTCTCTATATTAAATACATCTCTATATGTTTCCAAAATATAGTGACCGTTTGATAAAGAACATTCACATTTCAATAAATTATCTTTATCATACAAACATAGAGTTTCATCATTAATGTTTATTTTATATCTCTTTTTATCTAATATCGGCAGTGATATTATTTTTCTGATAAGTGAGGGAACATAATAACAATCATGCAAATATAATTTACATCCATTTGGGAGATCTAGAACAATTGTTCATATGGCCTTAACATCCAATGTCTCGTCATTGCCAATTCTAAGTTGGATCTCCCTTTTATTCAACCTTCTTTTAACCCTCATTTCCTGCAGGAAATTGCAAATATGAGTAGGACTGCCAGTGTCTAACACTCATCCACTATTTGCATCTAAGGCTAATGAGATGTCAATAATTGGAAAAATACAAAGCGTACTTGAGGGTCTTGTTTTTCCTTTAAGTTCTGAACAGTCCTTCTTCCAGTTTCCAGACTTTTGAAATTGTAGACATTGATCACGAGCTACTTTTGGTTTTACGCCTTTGCGCTTCTTGGAGTTTTTTTTGATATCTTCATCTTCCCCATATTTATTTTCTTTGACTTCTTAGAAGTCTTAGAAGAGCCAGCTCCACCATAAAGATATAGTGTGGGGTTGTCTTTCTTCAAATCTTGCTCTGTCGTGCATAGCATGTTATGAAGTTCTTCGTATGTGGCTTGCATCGAATGCATATGGAAATTTAACATAAAACTAACATAAGAACCAGACAAAGAAGACAAAATCAAATTACGGCCTAGCCGTTCATCAAACACAATGCCCTGTCATTCCATATATCGAATATGGTCGATTATGTTCAAAACATGAGTGCTGACAGATCCTCCCTCCTTGAGTTCAGCACGGACCAATTCCTTAGACCTTCGATAAAGTTTCATCTCTTGATTTGCCTCGAACAATTCCTTGAGTGTTCACATGATGCTCCAAGCATCTGGTACTTCAATGTACTGTCTCAGCAAATCTGGAACCATCGATCCTAAGATGTAGGATTTCACCTTTAGTTTATCATCCTTCAATCTATCAAAAGTTTCTTGCTTTTCTGGAGTGGAGTCAGGCTCGATATCAACAAGCGGTGGATTGATCGTGACATAAGTCAACTTTTCATACTCTAAGACAAGATGCATGTTCATTTCCCATTCGAAATAGATCTCGGCTCTTTTTAGCTTATTGGAATCCAAAATTTTCATCAATGGATTAGCGGCGGCCATCTACAAGATAACATCTTTGAGTAGTTGTAACATCCCAAATACGGGAATGTTACCGGCAGGCAACAGATCCCACTGCTGCTTAAGCCTCTGACTCATGAACTAGGACACTTGTTTTTATCTTATACTATGCAATATCAATTAAATCACACATGCAAACTTGTATGCTTGAATCAACTTGAATTCAAGATCATAAATGGAAACTCATGTGTGTGTGTGTATATATATATATATATATATATATATATATATATATATATATATGGATTAAAGTAAATACAATGTGTCAACAACAACACTCATGTCAATAATACAACAAAATGACTCCATAGAAGACTACATTCTAAATGAATATAGCTCTGGGATGATGGACCCGACAACTAGTGACTACAGTGTAACACTCGTCCTCGAACTAGGTCTCTAAAATGGCATATGGCTCACCAAAAGAAGTATCCTACAAAAGAACTGGGAAGTGGTGGGGTGAGTCCAGAGGATCTCAATGAGTGGATCTACAAAAATAAGAAAACAGATTGGAACATCTTATGAAACCATTTATACTTAAAGCTTTTCTAAAAAAACTTTCTTAAAACTCATACTTTTTCTTTTAACTAGAAAATATTTTTTTCTGAAAACTTTCTGAAAAGATAACTCTGGTGCTGTAGGAAAACTGGACTCATGGGGGCGTTACATATCGTCGTCCCCCCATACGCCTACTAGAGCCAGAAGTGCAAATCCATGGCTTTGGGGCGTTACGTATCGCCGTCCCCCAAAACATGCCACTCTTGTCCCTAAAACTGGTGGTCTTGGGGCGTTACGTATCGCCGTCTCCCAAGCCACAAACTAGAACTGGGGGTGAGGATCTATGCTACCACACAAGCTCTGAAACTAGGGTCTAGAGAAGTTACATATCGTCGTCCCCCTAGCCCTGATCTACGTGTGCATACGGTCTCTGTCCGTCAATTCCAACTATGTCAAGTTACATATTGGGGTGAGTTTTTCCCTCATACCCCGAAAATATAAAACTAATGCTGATAAACTTTAAAAACTTTTAAATAAAATCTCTTTTAACATGTAACTGAAAAATTAAATAAGGCTAACGCCCTAAAACTTTTAAAAATAAGTCTTGAAATAAATTTCAATCTGAAATAAGTAGTTATAAAATCAACTTGCGAAAAATAAATATCCACTCACAGATTTGAAGTCCAGCTAAGTTTCTTTCATGTCGCTGGGGGCGAGCGCGGCTCTTGTCGAGTATCTATAAAGAATATGCGGAGTTAGAATCAGCAGTTATAAAATACGATTCATAATTACCTAAAATTCCTTAACCTAATTGGACTACCCCATTAGAACCTTTCTATTCCTCAAATAAGTTGAAAAATAATATTCGGAATTGGTTACGCATCGCATTTCTTAAAAATAAATCATGAGTTTTGGTCGTCGCATCGCGATGCAATTCCTCACTCGCGTCGCGTCGCGCTAACACTAGGTTCTTATGCTTTTCTGCCTCGCCGACATCACGACGTAAGTTGCGCGTCTTGACTCGTCATCTTTTTCCAGAGGCAGATTCTGTTTCTCACGGCTGGCCCCCAAAATCCAATCCCACACAAACCCCAAACAAAATACTACATCCACAATACATCCACAAGCTAATGTAACATTTAGTTTATCACTATAACACACTTTTAACATCAAACACCATCAATCCTCATCATCCTAACCAAATTAACAAACTTGAATAACCAATCTAAAATTACCCAAAACACCCATTTCTTCAACACAAATCATCCAAACCTCATTACTATCAAGTAATTAACTCTCTACCATCCTCCAACTACCAAAATGCAAATTATTAAGATTTGGGTTAAGAACCCTTACCTTGATTCAACTCTTTTTCTTTCTTAACAATGCATCAAAGCCTTCTTTTTCCTTTATTAAAGTTTGGTTTGGGTGGATTACTTGATTTAGCTTCAAATCTTTGGCAAGAAAATTACAAGTCTCCCTCTCTTTTCCCTCTCTTCCACACGTCCAAAAGCAAGAAGAAAATGTTTTTCCCTTTTTCCTTTTCCTTTTTTTTTTGTTTTATCTTTATTTCCCTTACTTTAAAATAAATTCTAGAAAAGTGTAGTAATTACACTTAATTGGGCCTTGGGCTCTCTTCTCTTATTTAATGAATTATGGGCTTGGGCTTATTTTCTTATTTCTTTTCTAATCTTAAATGTTGAGCTTAAAACAAAAACAAGAAAAGAGTCTTGGTGTTCTCTTAGTTGAAGAGACTGATCCTTTTACCTAGAGAATCGATGTTGGACATCGACTCCATGAAATGGCAAAGTGCCATGAAATCCGAGTTAGACTCAATGCATGAGAATCAAGTTTGGGACTTGGTTCCACTTCCCGAAGGAATTGTTCCTATCAGTTGTAAATGGGTTTACAAGAGAAAGCGCGGGCCTGACAGTAAGGTTGAAACTTACAAGGCCCGACTAGTAGCAAAAGGTTACACGCAGTGACCTGGCGTCAACTACGATGAAACCTTTTCACCAGTAGCAATGCTTAAGTCTATTCGGATTTTACTTTCTATAGCTGCGTATCATGACTATAAGATTTGGCAAATGGATGTCAAAACGGCTTTTCTAAATGGATTTCTTGATGAAGAAATCTATATGGAACAGCCGGAAGGTTTTGCGTCCAGTGAAAACTCGGGTATATGGTGTGTAAGCTTAAGAAGTCCATTTATGGACTTAAACAAGCTTCACGAAGTTGGAATCTTCGATTCGATGAGATTATTAGATCGTCTGGTTTTCTCAAGAATTCGAAAGAATCATGTGTGTATCAAAAGGCCAATAGGAGCATGGTCGTATTTTTAGTCCTCTATGTTGACGACATCCTAATCATTGGGAATGATATAGGAATTTTACAAAGCGTCAAAGCATACCTCTGTAAGAATTTCTCCATGAAGGACCTGGGAGAAGCTTCCTATATTTTAGGGATAAAACTCTATAGAGATAGACAAAGAAGCTGATTGGGTTATCCCAATCAACGTACATAGATAAGATCTTGGAACGGTATAATTTTGGTAACTATAAGACTGTAAACATATCGTTCAGACATGGGATTCATCTTTCTAAGAAGTTGAGTCCACAAACAGAAGATGAGAAGGTTAGAATGTCTAACCAACCTTATGCTTCGTGTTTGGGTAGCATAATGTATGCCATGTTATTTACTAGGCCTGGTATCAGTTTCGCTGTTAGCGTAACTAGTAGATATCAGTCCAATCCTGGTAATGACCATTGGATGGCCATTAAACATACCTTGAAGTGTCTTAAATGTACTAAGGATAAGTTGATAATTTATGGAGGAAGTGAACTGCAAGTTAATGGGTATACGAATTCTGACTTCCAATCGGATCCCGATGATAGAAAGTCTACATCTAGATTCATCTTTACCCTTAACGGAGGTGCAATTTGCTGGAAGAGTTCCAAACATGGGTCAACAGCAGATTCCACCACAAAGGCGGAATACATTGTAGCTTCTGAAGCTGCAAAGGAACCTGTTTGGATTAGGAACTTTATCACAAAATTAGGAGTTGTCCCAAGTATCTAGAATGTGATTCCGTTATACTGTGATAATACTGGAGCCATTGCATAAGCAAAGGAACCGAGGGCGCATCAGAAGTCGAAGCATGTGGAACGGAAGTACCACATCATTCGAGAGATTGTGTCGCGAGGGGATATTGTCGTGTGCAAGGTATCGAGTGAAGATAATGTAGCAGACCCGCTTATGAAGGCCATACCTCCGAAGTTGTTTGATAAACACGTGGAGTCGATGGGTATTAGATACAATCGATATTGGCACTAGAGAAAGTGAGAGATTTTATTGGGGTTGGTGCTCAGAGTGCCAATTCCCGGTTGTATTTCTTTGAGAATACTACTATAAAACGTTTTATTATGAATAATACAAGCAGTTTATGTAATATAATATATCTTTTAATATGGTAAAGACGTAATAGACCTTAGGATGAATAGTCATGATACTGTTGCAAAAGCGTCACAACTGACATTGAATTGTATCATGACGTTGTCATTCTCAGACAGTTCCTGGTCAAGGTTTACACTACTTGGTCAGTGAAGTAAACCCGTTGAGACCGGTACATGTCGTATACTAGAATATATGATTCCAATGGTTTTCAATGAACCATGAGTCTTGGGGACTCGTATAAACATGTAGGTGTTTATAGTGGATAGACACTGAATAACTCACAAAATATTCTTAATGGATGATACACCAATGTCAATAAGAATCTTCTTGGGTTTAGTAGCATTTGTGATTCTTCGACTTGAGATACCATTGTGGGCACATGAGACATCATCCACACTTAGATGACAGCCACGTCACTGATCTATTTAGATCAGACCTCCACATGTTCGTTGGGTGTGGATAGATCCTCAGAGTGTCATGTGTGTGTCGAGATAGGATCTGTCAGTTCTGTGTACAGAGCATTGGTAGTCCATTTATGATTAGCAATCAGATAAAAACCATGGGCCCGTGGTACACTTTAGAAGTGAGTTCTAAGTGTTCTTTTTTAGATTGCTAATAGAGATGTCAATGAGATAGTCCCTATAGAGATTTGACGTTTACATCTATATCTCTTGGATATATCTGGATACCTATGACGGAGAAATTATACATTTTCCATGACCTCGACCTGTATGATTCAACGAGTTTATCTGTGGTCGTCATAATTTACGGGTGGGTAAATTATGGACATGAAATTGGATTTTGTGACGGATATGCCTGAATCTAGAGAGTCTCACTAATGAAATATACTCGTAGAGCACTAGGGAAACATTTATAAATAATACTGATTATTTATAAGTTGTTTAAAGGTTAAACGAAAAATACATGTGAAGGGACCTAATAGTCATTTCCTAATTTTTGTGTATTTGCATTTACTGTTAGATTTTATCAAATACACATTAAATTAATTGTCAAATTGAGATATTTGACTAATATCATAAATATATATGTATTTGGTATTTAATGTAAATATAATACATATATTTAATATATTTGTATTTAAATAATTATTTAATTATTAAATGATTAAATTAATTAAAATATAAATATCTTAAAATTGTGATGATTAAGGAAATGCTTTTAGTTGCTTTATTTGACTTTAAGAAATTCATTAAATGGTTTGATGATTAAGCTTGCAAGTTGATAAAGCTTACTTTAATGAAACAAATTAAAAATATCTAGATATTTCCTATTGCTTCAAATTCGGCCAAGGGACGAATTTTTGTGAAGTATATATTGTTTGTTACATTTTTAGGGCTCCATAAGTTCATTAGACACAAAATAACGCAAAATAAAGTTGAGAGAAAAGCTTGAAGGCAAAAAGGCAAAGGCTTGTAAAACTTGGATTTTGTAAGTCTTTCTTTAAAACTTTTAACATGAAAATAGTTTCTAACATGCTTGGCATCATTTTGTGTTGCTTTGATTTTCTCTCTTCTTTTATAGTTTGTGTTTATTTGGTTGTGAACTTGAATGAAAGATCTATGTATATAAGTAACCTTGAAATGGTTTCAAAGGCTTACTTTTGATTCTTTGGAAATCAAGTTGTTAAGCCACTCCTTGGTGACCTAGAATTGTTCTAGAGTTATTTCAAAGTGGTGAGGCTAGTTTGGTTGAGTAATGAATGGATTAAAGTGTTGGATTTTAAAGATTTGGTAAAATATGTCAATTTGATGAAATTGAAAAATTAGGGTTCATAACACATTCCAAAATTGGGGATTTTCATATGTGTGATTTATTATAGAGTGTATATAATGCATGTAAAATTTTGGGTTGATTGCATTTGATCTTGGCATGTTTTGAACAAAATGGACCAAATCGTAATTAATTGAAAACTTTGGGGTGCTCTCGGCATTAGGCTAAAAATTGGGGATTTGTGTGAAATCTGATTTTGATGTATTGGATATGTTGAAAAATATTTTAGAAATGATTTAGAATCATCCAAAATTGTATTTGACAATTTGTGGACTAAAATTATCACTTTGCAAAGTTATGGGGCAATTCGGTAATTACCAAGAAATTTGATCTTTTGTGTAATTTTTCAGAATTTGATAATTGAATAATTAAATAAATAAGTTTATTTAATTGATCCAAGAAAAATTTTGAAATCGGAAAATTTAGATTTTCCACTATTCCGCTGCATTACCGGATTTCCGCCATAAAACCCCTACACATATATCCTTATCTATTTAATGAATATTGTATTCAGCATGTGATTAAATCTCATTTAACCAATGATCGTCATTGGACCACAAGATTTATTAGACTAATACATTGGATGTATGTAGTTTAATGAATTAGAAATTGCCTTAGATATTTTTTTTTTTACTCCATAACTTAGTTAATGAATTGTCATGACTTAGTTGCGTGTTTCTAAAAGAATATATATTGAACGTCTTGAATGGTTCGAGAACTTTCAATATGTTTCTAATGAAATGCGGATAGAATATTTCAAAAATATTATTTTTGAAGTGTTGAAAACTATTTTTTAAGATTCATTGTGAGTCTTTGACTTGTTCAAAGATGTTTGATGTGATCAAACATATGAATTTAAGGCAATTAGTTCTAAAGTTATTTAATGAATGTGATTCTTACACTATATTAAACTTCCACGATTCCATCTTGATGGAATTGGTCAGTGGAAGTAATTGAATCTTATATGATTTGATTCGTTGATATTGAGTGTTACCGAATTAGTTTTCAATACTCTTGGGGTTATGCTCCAGTAACACTTTTTATCTCTTTAATTAAAGTTCCATTCGTTCCTACAGTTACATATATAATATATATAGTAGAAAATTCGAATCTTGAAAAGTTTGAGATTTGAAACTTTCTTTTGTATAATTATTATATAATTGAAAGTATTTGCGCCTCAGAGGTACAAGTGAGGTTTATCATTTATTCTATTGAATAAAATATTATATTCTGTTTGATAGAATATTTTTTCTACGATTCCGAGCAATAAAATTATTTTATTACTTGGTATGTTAACATCAGATGTTGACAATTGTAGAAAAGACTTGACTTATTAAGTCAAATAAGAGAATGATAAACTATAAGTGGATCTACATAATTAATAAGATGAAAAGACCCTTAGACATCTTCCGTATAAGTTCAATAGGATGTCAAAATCATTTACAAAGTATTTGATACTTAATGATCCTGTTGTTTTCTTATCAAAGAAAATTATCCTATAACTTATAGTGGGAGCGATATTTGATATCAATTTCGGAAGTTAGCATTGAACCATAGATCTAAAATTGTTCGTAGCTTACTACGATCAAGTTTTGAACTTGATTAAGATTTCGTTATGAATCGTTCATAAAATGTGTAATTGTTTGCGCAGCAAAAGCAATGTGAGCTAATTAAAGGTTTGAACTTTATAGTATGACAGTGAGAAAGGTTTTACTCAGTAATCTATTGTAGATTCTGAGGAAACTTGTCTCTAATCACACTAATTGAACAATTAAAGATCTGTTGGTTAATGTTGATATTAAACTATGTATCTTTGGCTAAAGAATGCAAAATGGCGTTCCTGAATGTTTTCTTCTAATGAGAAATCCGTTGTGGTTTCTTTGTTTGAAGAGTTCATTCTAGAATGGCCCTAGAGTTTATATTCTGCTAAGATCACAGTTTGATATACTAGCTTATAGAGCCTATTGTAGACTCATATAAGTTTTCCGAAAATCTGTATTCTCTAATTTTGATACAGTTAGCTTGTCTGATTTTATCAAAGCATGGAGAATACATATTTGATAGTAGGGTCCGTGGGAGCGTACAAATTTCTTTCTAAGATTATATATCCTAATGACATTATCATTATTAAAGTAATAATGAGATGTTTGTAAAGTAAAACGTTTACTTAAGTCTTATTTTCTCTGTGTAAGCAGTGGGAGTAGTCTCTGTTATATCTGATATAAAGTTTTATATATAATATAAAACTAAGAGACTTGTGAGATACTCCTATTAGTCGCGTATTAGATATGATCTAATAAATGACACAGTAAGACTATATGTATGACAGTTAGTATAACTGTTTGACAGTTAACGTGTCTTTTATATATATAGTATTCATCTTTCGTAAAGGATGATTCCTTTGTCGAAAGAGAGATTGATTGGAATATCTAGTCAATCATATGCATCATAGGATGATGGCGTAATGAATATTATATTATGTGGGATTAAAGATATCAATTTAATCGTAATTGTCACGAGTTATTTTGATATGCTGCAGACCATATGATGGGTCTTGAAACATATTCTTTGTTATCTTAGAGATATTAAGAATGAGTTTCTTATTCATGGAGAATTTAGTCAGCAACCATAAGGTCAGATTTGTTTTGATCATAATTATGACATTAGATGGTCTATGTCATATAAAGTCAGAAACGATGTAGTGGGAGTGTCACTGTTGGTTCTACTAAACTAGTGGAATCAGTTGCAACTGATGAAGTATTGACTTATGAAGTTGCATAGTGACCCTATAGATTAGAAGTTTTCATATTAGTGTAGTGCTTTTGGTTGCCTCATAGTATTTGGATTTGATCTCTAAGTACATAGACAACTCAGTAGCTATAGCACAGTACTGATATAGCGTCTGAGTCATATTGATGTGGAATTTGGATTCTATAAAATATGATTGATGCTAGCTAAGGAAAACGATTGAGTTTGTTGGACTGACTCAATTTGTTAAAGCGGGCTTACCTGTTGTTGCCTACCTTTTGAGTGCAAGGTGAGCTCTTGAGGGCCATGGGTATGTGATACACATTGATATGTGTATATGATACCATGGATTAGCACAAGAGCAAGTGGGAGAAATTGTTAGGGTTGGTGCTCAGAGTGTCAATTCGGATCGTATTTATGTCTGATTCATAAATACGAACACTTTTTTTCCATAATATTACTTATTTAATGGTAGCACCTATTGTCTTTTATATACATATTCGATCTAATTACGATTTGATATTCAATTATGATTAGATCGAAACTGAATCTGGTTTAGTGACACGTGTATATTAGACAAAGACCCTAGGATTTACAACGTAGTGTGCAGTTTCAACGTAGTTTGTAATTGACATTGGGATGCGTCACTATAAGTTGTATATCCTTAAATAAAGTTCCTGATCAAGATTTACTAACACGGGTCGGTTAGTAAAATCTGTTGAGACCAGTACATATCGTATATCGTGACTTGGTCCGATGGTTTATCTCAATGAACCATGAGTCTCGGGAGACTCGTATAGACATGTAGGTATTTATTTGATAAACATTGAACGACTCACTGAAGATTTCCTAATAGATGGTACACCAACGTCAATAAGAATCTTCTCGATTTGAGCGAGCATAGTGGTCATTCGACTTGAGATACCACAGTAGGATATATGAGTTATCCTCCACACTTTGATGGCAGTCACGTCACCGATCTATTTAGATCATACCTCCGCCTGTTCGTTGGGTGTGGACCGATGCTCATGATATCCAGTGTGTATCAAGATAGAATCTGTCAGTCATGTGTACAGGGCATAGGCATCCTACACGTGTTTACGATCTAGTAAATCCATGTCCGTGGTATAACTTCGGAAATCAGTTCCAAGTGTTATTTAGAGGTCGTAAATTGAAAGTCGACTATATTATACATAACAGATTTGACGTTCTTATCTATATCCCAATTATAATATGGATATCCTGTGATGGAGGGATTATACGTATGCAATGACCTCGACTTGCATAGTTTAGCGAGATTATCTGTGGTCGTCATAATTCATGAGTGGGTGAATTATGGACACGAAATTGGATTCCATGACAAATAAACCTAAACTTAGAGAGTCTCACAATATGAAGTCTACTCGTTGAGCACTTGGGCAACGCGTTATGAATAATACAGATTATTCATAATACTTCATCGGATTAAATGAGTTAATTTGAATCGTTTAATCGGTTAAATGATAACACATGCATTATGGAATTTTGGTCATTTAATAATTATTGTGTATTATATTTGATACATAATTTGATTAGATACACATTAATTAATTGTCAAATGTGATTTTGACACATGTCATAAATATATGTATTTGTTATTTTATGTAAATAAAAATACATAGGGGTGAGCAAAACCGGTTTCGGTTCCGGTTCCGCATGGAACCGGAACCTACCCGAAAAAAATCGGTTCCTAATTAAGTGGAACCAGAACCTACCCAATTAAATAGGGTACCCTATTAATCGGTTCCCATTCGGTTCCGGTCTGATTCCGGTCCGATTCTGAATTATCCTATTTATATTATATTGTCAAACTTTGATCGGAGCAGCTCAGTAAGGAATGGGCAGACGATATATGATGTTGAAAATGGAGGTTCTTTCAGGCTGCCATCCGAACCCATAGAGTTTGTAAGTTTTATGAAAGTGGATATTGCAGGAAAGAAGCATCATGTAGTTACTGGTACCGATGATTCACAACTCCATGGTAATTGTGTCCATTAAATTCTATATTTATTATTTTGTCGGAAGCTCTTAGTAAGTAATTTTAACCAGTATAAGTGTCAATTATCAAAGCTTTCATATCAGGTAAATGAATTATTTTGGAAAGTTTACCAGTTCAGTAGTACTTACTGCAGTACCTTTGTTGTAAAATTATTATTTCGTTCAAGATACTTGATACTAATATTAATTATCTCCAGAAATCGGTTCTTTGGTCTGGTTCCGGTTCTGATCATTTTGGAACCGGAACCAGACCGTTTAAAATCATTTCCTTCATTTTGGAACCGGAACCGGACCGATTATAACCGGTTCTGGTTCCAAACCAGGAAAATTGGTCCGATTCCAATCGGTTCCGGGTAGAACCGGAACCGATGCTCAGCCCTAAATATATATATATATAATTATATTAATTAATTATTTAGATATTTAATTGTTAAATATTTAAATAGTTAAATAATATCCATATTTCATAAATGTTATGAAATATGTTTAATTATTATTGATACACATGACATGATTTAATTAAGCTAAAGTGTATAAATTTGATTTGCTACCAAAAAGCTTAATTTCATTTAATTGGATTAAATTTTGAAAATGACAATTATATCCTTTCAAAGTCGGTTCTCTCTTGGATTTTATGTTAGAAAATTTTGTTTCTCTTTCATTCTTACCACCATGGTCAAAACATAAGAAAGAAAAGCCCTAAGATTTGTTTGATCAAATCATGAAGAAAATGAAGGAAAATTCAAGAAAAAACTTAGGAAATCAAGATATTAAAGGTAATCTTCTACAACCCTAAGCTTGGAAATTAGTTTCTTGTTTTCTTGAATTTTTAGAATATTTATAGGGTTCCTTTGTTTGTTAAAATTGAGGATTTTGGTTTTGGTTGATGGATATGGAAGTGATGATGCATGTGTGAAGTGTTTTGGGTGTTATTATTGTAATATGTATCCAATTTATTCATTTGATGATATGTTGCCATTCTAGAGTGTTATGACCACTCTTGTAATGCCTAGTATTATTCTTGGGTGGTTCATGTGCGGTGACTTTGATTGGTGTTTTGATTAATTGGATTATTCTTGAAAAAGTTGGATTAAAGCATAAAAAATTGGCATTTTTGAATTCTGGATCAGATCTAGAAAATCTAGGTTTATGTTGATGAAAATGATGTCATTTTAATGTATTTTATGTATTTTGGGTGTTGGAACAATTGCCGAAAATTATTTCGGAGTTGAAATAAGCGAAAACGGCGAAAAAACGGCGTTACCATGTGACTTTTGAGACAACCGGGTGACGGCTGTCCAAACAGTGAATTTTTCACTGTTCGGGTAGCCTATGAACTGGCCTAATACTATTGGGCTGACCTGGGCAGCCCTCATGTGTATTGGGTAGTCGGTTCGGTCAAAAATGTGTTTTAGGCCATTTTGTGGAAAAATATTTTCGTAAAAGTTTCGCGACGTTTCTTATATATTTATGTCGTTATTTGATATCGAATAAATGTGTTTAGGTGAAATATGAATAAATTATTCATATTAGATATTGAATAATTTATTCGGTAATTTTAAAAGTTTTAAAATTATGATTTCGCCCGAACCGCGCTTCTGTCGCGCCCTTCGCCCGAAACCCCAACAAAACCCTTGTGTAATTATTGAATTAATCCAATTAGGTCAATGTAAATAATCAATGTTATCCAATAACACTTGATTATCTTAGTTGATAATTCTAATATCGAATATTATCTTTTATCAAAAATAATCGGCTACTCAAGTGCTCAACGAGTACACTTCATATTGGGACACTCTAAATTCAGACATGTTCATCATATAAGCCTAGCTAATATGTACGCAATTCGGCCACCTCCAAATTCGCGAAGAATATGAACGAATTTTCTGAACTATACAATTCGAGGTCATCACATATGTTTAACAATCCCTATGTTGTAGGCTATCAGAGTTGTGCTTAGGAAATATAGAATATACCGTCAAGTTTTCGAGATGCACATCTCATGTCGACATGTCCATGATTCTTCATAATTGATGCGATCCACCCTAAGTGATCGACTTTGGCCAAAGATTTAAGAATCGTGACTTTACTAACATGCATACCTAAACCCCTTATGGTACACATATGGGCCGAAAAATCATATCTTGCTTCGCACTTGATTACTGAGTGCATCGGTCCACACCCAACGAACATCTAGAGGCCAGACCATGAAATGTTTCTGACATACATGGTATCAAAGTGTGGAGGATCTTACACAAAATCAATGTTATCCTATAGTCAAATGATTACATATGCTACTCGACTCGAGGAGATTCCTATTGACGGTGGTGTGTACTTCCAACTATTAAGAATCACTTATGAGTCATTCAGTATTCGCTTCAACGAATACCCACATGTCTATACAAGTTTCCAAAATTTATGATACATCGCGTTAAACCATTGGAACTCCAATTCAAATATACGACACGTGCTATTCTTCTAGGTTATAAGAATTCGACCGTATTCCAGAACCAACGACTAGGAATATGTACTTTAAGAATAGTTTACACCCAGTGTTAAAACTATTCTAAGGTCGATGTCATTCTTAGCATATCTATACATCAATCTAATACGCATAATGACAATACCGTTAATGAGGTATGAAATGAAAAATATAGTTATTTTATTAATAAATAATAAAATATACAATTCGGATTGACACTTCAAACACCAACTCCATCAGTAATAATAGGTGGTTTTGGCTTGATTTAATTGGATTAAATCAAGGTGGCAAACATTTAACTAATCCATTTCCTAATCCTTGGCTTAATTTAATTGGATTAAATTAAAGTGGGAGACAATGGAGTTTAGTCACACATAATTATACATATTTGGACAAATTAGATTAAGCCCACTTAAAAGTTGATTACAACTTTTATTAATTTAAAATTACCTAAGTTTTGCTATAAATAACAAGCTTTAGGAAGGTTTTAATTACAAGTACAAGTACAAGCAAATTCTTAAAGAAATTAGCCTAAGTTAGAGAAGTGTTTAGAGAAACTTGTGAGGTCTTTACAAAATTTCATATAGGAGAAATCAAGATTGGATCTTGAAGTGAAGCTTGCTAGCATTGGAAATAAGATTGGATCTTGAAGTCAAGCTTGCACACCTTGGAGGTTCTCCAATAAAATCGACAATGAGAGGTAGATTAGATCTTGCATCAAGCTTACTAGGTAATGTTTGATCTTCTCATAAGCTATGTTTATTTGTGTATTAGATGCATGATCACATAGCTTAATGTTGAAATAAGACTAATTAATTATGTTAGGACACTTTAAGAGTATAAACACAACATGCTTATGAATTAGGTAAAAAAATATTCATGTTGGACATGGAACAATTAATAAGAGTTTGGAACTCTAGATTAAAGCTTAGAGTTATGGCTATCATTCTAGAATCATTTGACCACCTTTGGGTGACCTAGAATTATTCACGAGACATTTCTTATTGGGATTCTAAAATGATTTGTGTATTGGATTCAAAATTTACGCAAATATGTATTAGAATAAATTTATGTTTTTGTAAAAATATCTGATATTTTGAAAAACTTGATTTTTATTCTATAACATGTGTTGATGTTGGTTTTGAAATTAAAAATTAATTTTGGGTGTTTTTGAAGTGTTTAAGGAAGACTGAAAAGAATTAGGGTAAAATACCCTAATTCCTTCAGCTCATTGGAATTTGAGCTGAAAGAAATGTAAAAGGAAAAAAAAAAGGTGATCAGCGCATTGTAGCACGCGCTGAATTTTGTTTTCGATCGTTCGGGAGTTTCCGGACTCTGATTCAGCCCCGATTTTTTCCTATACACTCATAATGAAATATAGTATTTTATTATTTAAAAATTACACTTATACTTGATATCCACGGGTTAGACCCACTTCCGCTGCTCGGGGCACCGATTCGACCCTAGGGGTTCCACAACTCTCCCAACACATACGTCATATGACTTAAATATAGATTAGTTTGTGATCCCATCTTCATTACTCGGGTCTTTATAATGAGGTAGATGATACTTTGTCAAAGCTCCCTCTAGCTTTCTCAACTAGGTCGGGTTGGCATGCATGGACATCATTAAGTCGGGTTCAACAAATTCTCTGAAAACCCTAAATCCATCATTCCATCATTAGGTCGGGTTGGCATGGTAAATCACTTCATCCCTAACACGCTATGTCCTTTGGGTGAACTAATCTGTTTAATAGGGTCGGGTCCTTTTGTCAAACTTCGTCTGTGTCTCAAAGCCTTTGGGTCTTTATTATCCATTTTTGGCTAAGCACAATACACATTATGACCCTCCTCAGTATTTGAACCTTCCTTAGGGTGAAAACCCACCATCAATATTCATCTCATAGTTCTCGGTAGCAATGAGTCTGTGAGTTGATGCAGAGAACTTTATAAAAAATGGTGGTACAGACCGACCCAACGTCATTGGGAGTTGACTCCCAGATCCTTATAATCATGCTATACGCATCAACTATATCTATATATAGCCTCTTAAGCTCTAAAGTCAACGAAAAGAGAATATATGATTTAACTTTTAAATTATCATCTTTCCATTTCTGGAAAGTCTTTATTTCCTCAAGAGTTGACTCCTCAACTAAAGCAAGGGGCAATGGGCCCTCCAACACATATCCCAATTTTTCAGAATCGAGGATTATCCTCAAATCCATTTCCCAATCAGCGAAATTTTCAGAGCCTATGAGCTTGTTTGTATCCAACATACGAGCAAATGGATCAGTTGATGAAGATGCCGCCATCGCAAATCTATCATATAGATAGCGAAAAACGGTTAACAGATATAAACAGTTTTAGACAATATCATACAAGAATAAAATGGATCATGGCTTTTTAATCTAAAAATATCTCTCCCACTATTTACTGTAAAACTGTAATCCCCAAACATAATATAAAAATCAATAATTAATTTAATTTTCATAGTGAAAAGTGGACCCCGTGAATATATTCCGGGTCACAGCTTTGATATGTTCTCGCCTACGTATATTTATTAGGTAGACAACACATTATCAATCACACACCAGTGACTCCTAGGTTTTCGTCCTAATCGTTTCTTATTTTGACAACTTTGACATGTTCATAATGAGGCGTATCAATGTTACACTTGTCAAGGATAAATTCAAGATACTTATGTCATCCTAACGACTTTGGCACGTTCAGGATTTCCGCTTTCACTTGAATTCATCTATTATCAAATATACATCTAAGGCAAATAAATTTTCGTCAACTATATCCTCACGAATTTGGCACATTCTCGGATATAACCATAAAATTTATTTATATCTGTATGGACAAGACGGACCAAGAAACATGCATTAAATACACATTAATATTTAAACCTTATTATTAGGGATTTTCCGTAAAACTGTCATACAACATTATTTTAATCAAATTACTAAATATATGCATATATAAATAAAAATTGGATTAAATATCACATATCAAGTATGAATCATATCAAGAATAAAGAATCAGACTAGCTCTGATACCATTTTATTGGGGTATTTACGGCTTAATCGGGTCGCGCAACTGAAGGCAAAAAATCAATTTTTACCGATTTTGTTGATTTTTCTTAGGTAATTAAAATAAACTAATTCATTCTAATCACTCAAATATGAAAAATCAGATTTTTCACCAAAGGTCCACAATTACGAAGAATAACCCAAATTTTCAAACTTTTATATTTTGATCATTTTAGTCCTAATTTATCAATTAATTAATTAGGTGATTCCCAATCATTACCAAAATGATGTGTACATCCAATATACATCAAAATACATCCAATATATGAAAAGCCCCAATTTTGATTTAGGCATAAACCCTAATTTTACTAATTAATCAAATTAATCAAAATTATTTTACATTCACACTTTAATCCAATCTCTCCAACACCAATCAAGTCTCACCACTTCGAAATAACTCAATAATATTTTTAGGTCATTATTGAATGGCCTAAAAACTCTAGAAAATCAACAAGTCATCTAATGACCAATGTAAGCTTTAATTACACTAATTAAGCTTACTTTATTTTACTATACATGCATATATTCAATTTCAAGCATCCAAGCATCTCAACATAAATTCAAGAGAGTGAAAAATAAATACATATCATATGTTGATCACTAGAACAAATAGAAACAATTTCCAATTGAAGAAAGTGAAGAAAATTACATTATTTTGAAAGTTTTCCAATAAAATGATCTAGTATTTTTGTTTTTCTCTCAAAATTCTCACTTTTATGTTTTTGAACACTTAACCTAATTAAGCAAAATGAAACAATTTCACTTAAATACCAATGGAGCATGTGGATAAAAATTTGGAGATCAAAATAGTCAATTTTGGTTTGCAAATTTAATTAAAGGAATCAAAGTTCAATTTTATAACTATTATCTTTATTAAGCTTGTCATTTGTAACCAATTACATTATGTCTTATTTAAAAATAAACAATTAAATAATTAATAAATAAAATATCTAAACTTATGTATTATTATTTACATTAAATAACAAAATACATCTAAAAATGACATTTATCAAAATATCATATTTGATAATTAATTCATGTGTATTTAATTAAATAATGTATTAAATATAAATACACATTAATTAGGAAATGAATGAAATGCCTATATGCATATATTTATTCGTTTAACCGTTAAACAGTTTATGAATAATCAATATTACTTATAATTATTGCCATAGTGCTCTACGAGTATATTTCATTATTTGAGACTCTCTAAGTTCAGGTATTTCCATCACGAAATCTAATTTCGTATCCACAGTTCACCCACACGTAAATTATGACAAACACAGAAAAATTCACTGAACTATACAGGTCAAGATAATTGCATACATTAAATCCCTCGGGCACAGGTATCCGGATTAAACAGGAGACATATATATAATATTCAAGTCTCCTGAGGTATGATCCCGTCGACGTATAAATTAGCGATCTTTTAATAATACTTAAAACTCGCTTTCACAGTGTACCACAAACCTATTGATTTATGATGAATGGTAAATGTATCACTATCTCCCACTCATTTGACCTGATATTTTGTATAGTTTCTTGATTTTTGTGAATATTTTGATGTGTTTTGTGTTATTTTGTAGATAAATAAAGTTTCAAGACAGTCTGGAAGTGATTTGGGGCTAAAATAGTGAAAAGTTTCATGCTAACATGCGCCGGGGACACGTGTCAGAATTTGAGAAGTTAGACTTTGCTAACGTGCGCCGTGCCACGTGTCAACATCACATCTCAACTGCTAACGTGCGATGTTCCACGTGTCATCATCCTATGGTGCCGAAAATCGCCATCACCACGTGTCGCCACGTGTCAGCCACATCATCGCCATGTCAGCAGAAGACCGAGTCAACTTTGCCACATCACTGCCACATCATCATCAGCCAATCATAGCGTGCCGCATGTCATAATCCTACGATGCCGACAATCGCCATCGCCACGTGTCGCCACGTCATTTCCACGTCAGCTCAATCATTCAGCTCCCAGCCGCCTCTGCCACGTGTCACCTTATACATTGCCACGTGTCGAGCTCTTCGTGTGACACGTCACCAATCACACGCGTCGCGACGCGAGCTGCACGTCGCGACGCGTCACCACCACTGAGGCCTATAAATTCAGCTCATTCTTCTGATTTCAGATGTATCTTCCTCTCTGAATTCTCTGATGTAAATAAGGAGTTTGTATCTAGTTTTCCTTAAATTTCAGTTTTGTAATTAATTTTTAGTTACTTTATGTAATAATAATTTACTTTCTTTACTTTTTCATTATTTACTATTCAGCAATGAGGAGGTAACTTCCCCCTGCTAGGATGAAAGGTAAAACTTTTATTACTGCTATTTAGATTAATCTCCCTTAATTATAATATATTTACTATTTAAAATTTGACTTAACAAGGATACCGCTATATTGGTCGGTTGGTAATCAATTATAAACTGGTTTTAATCTGACTAAGCATGGATACCATCTGGTTGGTCGGTTGGTAATTTACCGCCTATATGGCTGGTTTATGGACAAATATTGATACCGCCTTTATGGCAGGTCGGACTTAATTTGACTTAATTAGGTTACCGCCTATATGGCTGGTTGGTAATGTTATCATAAGTTAATATATTATATTAAGGGAGATATCTAAAATAGTAGTGGTAAAAGTAGATCTTTTAACCCTAGCATTTTATTTTATTGTAATTTTACTTTTCAATATTTACTTTATCGCATTTACTTTTTAGCATTTTACTTTATGTCTTTCATTTTTAAGTTTTTACTAGCCTTAGATATGTGTCGTAGCTAAGTTAGTTATCTAGAGTTGTGATGAATTTTAATATCACCGGTTTATAAGGGGTTATTTTATAGTTTGGGTAATTTAAAGGTTTACTTATTAAGTCTTAAGCTTACTGCGTCTTGTTAACTGGCCATTAATAAGATTGATCTGGTAAATCTAAAATAAACTTGACAAAGGAATTTTAGGTTTCAGCCTTAGACTTAATAGCCCACGATATTCCTTGAGGATATATAACCCTTTAATAGATTTCCTTACAGTATAGACATATACCTGTCGGGCGGGGGTAGCCATAATTGGAACTTAAACTGAATTAATCCAGGTAATTTGGTTGACATAGACAAATGATTCAATTGGGTTAAATTGGGTATTTGCATCTGACCATCGACAGAGGCTTTTGCATAATTTCGTGTTCCAGGTTAGTAAACCGATATTTTACATAAACATTAAATAACCACTTCATCTTTAAATTGATATTGGAAGAAATCACAACCCTGGATAGTTTTATAAATTTTAATTTTCCTCAACCTACTTTTGCGCAATTTTATTCACTTGTTTTTAAATTTAAAGTCATCACTCAATCAATCAATCAATCTGTTAGATACTAGTAATCATTTGGCCTCATAAAAATTAATAGCTTAGGTTTTAAGTCCTCGGGGGATCGATACTTTTTATACTACTTGAACGATACGTGCGCTTGCCTTATACGCGTGTGATTTCGCATCGGTCAAGTTTTTTGGCACCGTTGTCGGGGACTTCTTTATCTTTCACTATTAGTTTTGAGGTTAGATACATTTACTTGTATCAAATTTTTTATTATTTCTATTTTCTTGTGTTTCATGTTCTCAGACACTACATGAGACGAACCAGAAGCTTTGAACTCTAACTGCTTGACCCAGAAATTGAAAGAACCATCAGACAGTTGAGAAGGGAAATGCGAGAAGTCCATGAAGCTTTAGTCAACATGGAACCTGAACCTTTGAAAGTTTCACCACTAATACCTATTCGAGACAGAACCATTCTGGTGGTCAACAGCTTTATTTCCTGTATTGTACTTCCTCATTTACCAACAAATGTGTGTGACATCAAAACATGCTTTCAGATGATTCAGCAGTCAGTGCAGTTTGGGGGGAAAGCAACTGAAGATCCTAATACTCACATCAGCTACTTTCTGGAAGTTTGAGGCACTTTCAATTACAACCGAGAAGCTGAAGAAGCAATGAGACTGTAGGTTTTTCCATACTCCTTGAAAGATAGAGCTAAAGCTTGGCTATATTCACTACCAGTAGATTCCATCACAACTTTGAACACTTTAGCCACCAAATTTCTTGCAAAATACTTTCCACCAGCCAGAACTGGAAAGCTGAGGAATGACATCACATCCTTTGTGCAAAAAGACTCGGAAACTCTCTACGAAGCTTGGGAAAGGTACAAATATTTGCTCCGAAAATGTCCTCACCATGAGATTCCAAAATGGCTTCAAGTCCAAACCTTCTATAATGGACTTTCTGGAATAATGAGAACCACAATTGATGCTGCTGCTGGATGAGCTTTGATGGCAAAATGAGAAGATCAAGCCTGGGACCTAATCGAAGAAATGGCCAACAAAAATTCCTTGTGGCCAACAGAAATGAGCATGATTCAAAGAATTGCAGGAATTTATGAAGTTGGAGCCAATACAGCAGTCAACGCCAAGCTGGATCATATATGCAAATTCATGGAGACTCTTACCACTAGATCTACAAGTTCAGATATGATGGAGCACCAGAACCAAACCAACTTGAAGAAACGGTGAATTTTATCAACAATTTCAATAGACATGGGAACAATCCATATTCCAACACCTAACCCAGGGTAGAGCAATCATCCAAATTTCTCATGGAGCAACAATTCAGGGCAAAAAAAATATCCACCACATGGATTCCAACAGCAACAGAACAAAGGACAGGAGCAGGCGAATGAACCAGGAATAGCAGAAGTGCTAGCTCAGTTAAAAAAGTACGATGCTATGTTTCAGAGCCAATCTACTTCCATCAAAGCACTGGAGAATCAAATTGGACAATTGGCTAAAGCTCAAAGTTACAGACCGCCGGGAAATATTCCCAGCAACACAGAACCAAATCCAAGGAACCGAGGGAAGGAGCAATGTCAAGCTATCACCTTGAAAAGTGGTATTGAGATCAACAAAGATGTTGGAATCAAGGCATCCATTGAAGAAGTTCCAAAAGATGCAGTTCCACAGATGGAGGAAAAAGAAGCAAAGGAAAAAGAAGTAAAGGAAAAAGATCAAATCACTCAACCTCCCCCTTTTCCATAGCGACTTCAGAAAAACAAGCTGATAAGCAATTTGCTCGATTTCTGGAGGTGTTCAAAAAGCTGCACATCAACATCCCATTCGCAGAAGCCTTGGAAGAAATGCCCAGCTACGTCAAATTCATGAAAGACATTCTTTCACGAAAATGGAGATTGGGAGATTACGAGACAGTAGCATTGACGGAAGAGTGCAGTGCCATCATTCAGAGGAAACATCCCCCGAAGTTGAAAGATCCTGCCAGTTTCACTGTCTCATGCACTATTGGAGAACATTATATCGGTAAGGCTTTCTGTGACTTAGGTGCAAGTGTTAATTTGATGCCTTTTTCTATTTACAGGAAACTGTAAATTGGAGAAGTAATGCCTACCCCAGTCTCTCTCAACTTGCTGATAGAACACTCGGATTTCCAAAAGGTGTTGTTGAAGATGTGCTGGTCAAAGAAGACAAACTCATTCTCCCCGCAGATTTCATTATCCTTGACATGGAAGAAGATAAAGATATACCTATCATCATTGGAAGACCATTCTGGGATAAGACGAACTGTTATTGATGTACAAAAAGGAGAACTACCATGAAAGTTCAAGACCAATAAGTTACCTTTAATGTTTTCAAAGCCATGAAATTCCCGAGCGATGAAAAATAAGAAGAATGTTTCAGAATTGATATTGTTGATAGTATCGTTCAGGATACTGATACAACTCTCACGGACAAACTTGAAGCTTGCATCACCAATATGACTGACAGCGAGCTAGATGCGGAAATTTTGGAATGTATCAACTATCTTGACAAGCCGTTTCGTTTCAAAATGACACCACAAGTTGAAAGCCTGGAACTGCCAAAGAAAGATCGAATCAAGCCTTCGATTGAAGAACCACCCTAGCTGGAGCTGAAGTTACTACCAAGCCATCTCAGGTATGCATTTCTTGGAAACTCTTCTGAATTACCTGTTATTATTTCTTCTTCACTAACATTGGAGCAGGAAGAAAAGTTACTAAGAGTGTTACGAGAACACAAAAGAGACATTGGCTGGACTATAGCAGACATTCGAGGCATTAGTCCATCATTTTGCATGCACAAGATTCTGATGAACGATGAATACAAACCCACAGTGGAGCATCAACGGAGACTCAATCCAATCATGAAGGAAGTCGTGAAGAAAGAAATCATCAAATGGTTGGATGCTGGTCTCATCTACCCCATCTCAGATAGCACTTGGGTGAGTCATATGCAGTGTATGCCAAAGAAAGGAGGAATAACTACAGTCACAAATAAAAAGAACGAGCTGATTCCAACAACAACTGTGACTGGATGGAGAGTTTGTATGGACTACCGGAAGCTGAACAAATCAATGAGAAATGACCATTTTCAGCTATCATTCATTGATCAAATGCTGGACAGACTGGCGGGACATGAGTTCTATTGTTTTCTGGATGGATATTTGGGGTACAATCAGATTGCTATCGCCCCAGAAGATCAGGAGAAAACCACTTTTACATGTCTGTATGATACTTTTGTACTCCGCATGATGCCATTTGGATTATGTAATGTCTCTGCCACATTTCAACGTTGCATGATGGCTATCTTCTCAGCCATGCTGGAACAGAGTATGGAGGTGTTTATGGATGACTTCTTGTGTTTGGAGACTCTTTTGACCACTGCTTGTAAAATCTGGAACATGTATTACAAAGATGTGAAGATACCAACCTGGTACTCAACTGGGAGAAATGCCACTTCATGGTGCAGGAAGGCATTGTTCTTGGACACCGGATCTCACAAAAGGGAATTGAGGTAGACAAAGCAAAGATTGAAACAATTGAAAAACTACCTCCGTCGACATCAGTCAAAGGGATTCGGAGCTTTCTCGGACATGCAGGTTTTTATAGGAGATTTATCAAAGAATTTTCCAAGATTGCTAAACCTCTGTGCAATCTTCTAGAGAATGATGTACCTTTCAACTTCACCAAAGAATGCCATGAAGCTTTTAAGATCTTAAAACATAAGCTGGTTTATGCCCTCATCATAGTAGCACCAGACTGAACCCTTCCATTTGAGGTAATGTGTGACGCTGGTGATTTTACTGTAGGTGCAGTTTTGGGACAACGCAAAGCAAAAATTTTCCACACCATTTACTACTCTAGCAGAACTTTGAATGAAGCTCAACTCAACTACACAACCACTGAAAAGGAGTTGCTCGCAGTTGTGTACGCTTTTGACAAATTCTGCTCTTATCTGATGGGTCCCAAAGTGGTGGTCTACACAGATCATTCAGCAATCAAATACTTGATCACGAAGAAAGATGCCAAACCCAGATTGATCCGTTGGATACTTCTTCTGCAAGAATTTGACGTGGAGATCAGAGACAGGAAAAAGACAGAAAATCAAGTGGCAGATCATTTATCGAGACTCGAGAATGGAGAAACAACTGGCAAAGAATTAGCAATCAAAGAAAATTTTCCAGATGAATAACTGTTTGCCATGAAACATCATGATGTCCCTTGGTATGCTGACTATGTCAACTACATAGTTTCGGGAAAATGGCCCTTGGAATGGACAACTCAGCAACGAAACAAGATCTTCAAGGAAGTCAAGCACTATGTTTGGGATGAGTCGTACATGTTCAAACGCTGTGCTGATCAATTATTGAGATGGTGTGTTCCACAGTAGGAGGTCAACAGTGTTCTTCAACATTGTCATTCATCACCATACGGCGGACACTTCAGCGGAAACAAAACTGCAGCCAAAGTCCTACAATCAGGTTTATTCTAGCCCACTCTTTTTAAATATGCTTACTTGTTTTCTCTTTAATGTGACAGGTGCCAGAGAACATGAAATATTTCAAAGAGAAATGAATGACCACTGCAAAACATTCTGGAAGTGGAGATATTCGATGTGTGGGGTATTGATTTTATGGAACCCTTTGTGCCATCGTTCGGAAACCTGTACATATTGGTTGATGTAGACTACGTCTCCAAATGGGTTGAAGTAATTGCACTGCCATCCTACGATTCAAAAGTGGTGATCAAGTTCCTTAAAAAGAATATTTTCACTCGCTTCGGAACACCTCGGGCAATTATCAGTGATGGTGGCACACATTTCTCCAACAAATATTTCGATGCGCTCCTATCCAAATATGGAGTTACTCAAAAATTTTCCATTGCCTACCATCCTCAGTCAAATGGACAGGTTGAAGTTTCAAACATGGAGATCAAAAGAATCTTAGAAAGAACCGTCGGATCAACAAGGAGAGACTGGTCTACAAAACTGGATGACGCATTATGGGCCTATCGGACAGCTTATAAGACACCCATTAGTATGTCCCCATATCATATGGTGTTTGGGAAAGCATGACATCTGCCAGTTGAGCTTGAACAAAAGGCGTACTGGGCACTACAGAAGTTGAATCTTGATCCACAAGCTGCATGAGAGAAACGACTTCACCAACTCAACGAATTGAAGGAGTTTCATCTACAAGCTTATGAGAATGCCAGATTATACAAAGAAAAGACCAAGAAATGGCATGACCGAAAAATAGTGTACAAACAGTTGGAACCAAGGCAGCAGGTGTTGTTGTACAACTCGGGGTTGAAACTTTTACCTGGAAAGTTGAAATCAAGGTGGTCAGGTTCATTTGTGATCACTCAAGTTTTACCCTATGGAGCTGTTGAGTAACTGGATCTCAATACCAACAACACATTCAAGGTTAACAGTCAGCGTGTCAAACACTACTAGGGAAAATCATTTGAGCGATAAAAAGAAAGTGTCACACTTTCAGATCCAGTCTAACGTTCGAGAAGTCACGTCTAGCTGACGACATTAAACTTAGCGCTCTCGGGGAGGCAACCCATGCAATTTGTGTATATATTATGATCTGGTGTGATTTATTTTTGTGTGTTTAATTTTTGCAGGTAAAGTCATTTCACAATGGAAGAAGTTCTCGCAAATCTTCATAAGCAATTCCCTTATCTCCCTCAAAAATCTCTGATGAAAGTTTACAAAGCTCGCTTGGAATGGATGAGACTACTGATGATCAAAGGTATTCCTACTGATATTTGTTGGATTATTGAAGCACGGGTCCGATTATCAGGTGAGTACTCTAATTCTTATAATTCTTATTTTCTGGTTTTGGAAGAAGCACTTATGCAAAGAAACGTAGAGCTAAGCAAATGGGTGTTTGTTACAAATGTGCACGCTGGAATTGCAATACTCGTTGTCGTTCTTTAGGAATGGTGTCTGATAATCGCAAAGATAAAATTAAATTCATTAGGGATGGCTTGAGTAAGGAGTCTTTAGATGATATATCTTCAACTCTTGAGATGCATCCCAGTGGATATGTTCATATAGCCATCCGTAAATTACATACACAATTCCAAAAAGAAAGACAACAGTTAAGTCTTGGGAATCTGACTCAAAAAGACCATGTTTGCCAATTTATAAGAAAATTGGATGATAAGCTTGTCTCTGACGCATAGACGTCAATCAAGCTGTAAATTATTGTAAATATTATATCTCTTTGTCTTTTCCTAATAATTGTGATTTGTTATTTTCTTTTATTTTATCTGACAGGATCCAGACATTTTTGACCTTTCACGATTTATTTTACTGTTTAACTAATAATTATCATTTGGCAGGTACTAGTGCTATTATTTTTACTCACCCTTTTCAGGTGTTATAAATTCAATTCATCATTGCACTTTTGAAGGCATCCAGATAAAAATGGAAGCCACTTCAAGAAGACGAGTTGAAAACATCTGTGTGTTTTGCGGTACTAGTGTTGGTACTAAGCCACAATACGTAGCAGCAGCACAGGAATTGAGATGAGTAATAGCTGAGAAGAATATGTACCTAGTATATGGCGGAGGCAATCTTGGACTAATGGGGATCGTTTCAAAGGCCGTAGAGGATAGAGGCAGTCAAGTTCTGGGAATCATCCCAAAACCCTTGGCAGAGGCGGATCTTATAGGATCATCAAACGGAGAAGAACTGATCATGCCAGGTATGTCTGAACGACTGGTGGAAATGATTAATCATGCTGATGCTTTTATTGCTTTGCCAGGTGGTTTGGGCACGTTGGAGGAGATTTTTACAATACTATCTTGGGCGAACTTGAACATACACCAGAAACCAATTGGATTGTTCAACGTAGATGGATTTTATGATTTTCTTTCTGTATTTCTTGATGATGCCCGGAGAAATGGGTTCGTGTCAAAACCCTTAAAAGAACTCCTATTCACTGTCAGAACTGCCCAGGATTTAATTGACCAAATCTTAGCCTATGAACCACAAATTGACCCTATCCTTTCCAAGATAAAATGGTCTGATGATGATCGTGGTAAGAAGCGTCGGATAAATATGGATCTTAACCTTTAAATTTCCTATTTAGATGTAAAATTTCAGTTAACCAGGTACTATCTTCTAAACTCAGCTTCTACTTTTTAAGACATTAGGGATAATGTCTCATTTAGGTTTGGGGGTGGGGAATAGTTTATTAGTATCTTGTTTGTATTTTGTTTTTATTCTTAGTCCAAAATTTTTCGAAAAATACAAAAAAAATTGAAAAATTTTACAAAAAAATATTTTGTGTTTTTAATTTGATTAATCGGGTGAAATTGGTAAGAGATAGTTGTGTAAAGAGTTTCCACTCCTAATACATATCTCAAACCTATTTCGGAACAAGTTAATTTTTGTTTATTTCCTTTTAAATTATTTAATTTGTGAATTCTCCATAAAATTGACTAAAATGGATCTTCATATGCTCAGTTGGCGGGTATTATCAACATGCATGGTAACATACGGACATGAGCTATAATTGAAAAGTTTGTAATATTCAGTGCTCTAGTTTAATTGGAGGAAGCATCTATGAGAAGTGATGGAGTAAAAAAAAACATCTAAGATCCGAGTTATTAAGTCTGTAAGGGTGTTTTAACACCTAGTGCCCTAAAGCCAACTGGTTTGGGAGTCACTGGCCCAACACTCTCTACATGGATCGAAAGATGCTGCAAAAATATATATATCTGAAGTCTGAGTAATTAAGTCTGTAGGGGTGTCTTAACACCTAGTGCCCTAAAGACAACCGGTTTGGGAGTCACTGGCCCAAAGCTCGCTACATAGATGGAAGATATTGTATATAAATAAATAAAAAAAATCAAAAGAAGAAAAAAATCAGAAAAATCAGAAAAATTATTCCATTGCTACAAAAAGGTGTGAATTCTGATAAAACTTTAGGACAAAAAAATTATTCTCTTATCAACTGCACTTGTGACTGTTGTGGGCAAAAATAGTTGATTAATATTTTGTTGGTTGTGTATATGGAAAATGGTAAATATAATCGGAGATTTACTTATTCGGTAATTTAGAAAGAAAGAAAACAACTAGTAACTTGGAGTAGAAGTTTCACATGATTAGTCACTAACTTCTTTATTCTCTTTTCTCTTGTCTTTTTGTTTTTGTGTGCATTAGTTTTACTATCTTTTTACTTTTGTAAAATATTTGTGGGTATCATTGATGTAAACCCTCACGAGACTACAACTCGTCCACTAGGGACACCTATGGGTTTAAAGGCTTGTTGCATACGCTAAATGCAACCATAATCCCAACAAAAGTGGCTTAGCTTAATTTTATTTTTATGTTATTTTATTTTGTAGTTTTGCTCGAGGACTAGCAAAATGTTAGGTTCGGGGGTGTGATGAATGGTAAATGTATCACTATTTCACACTCATTTGACCTGATATTTTGTATAATTTCTTGAGTTTTATGAATATGTTGATGTGTTTTGTGTTCTTTTGTAGATAAATAAAGTTTCAGGACATTCTGTAGGTGATTTGAGGCTAAAATAGTGAAAAAAGACAAAAAGGGTAAAATCATCATTTTGCGCATCGCGACGTGCAATCCTTTGGCGTCGCGACACCTAACGTGCGCCGGGACACGTGACCAATCATAGGGATTTTGCTAAAATACGCCGGATGCTAACGTGCGCCGCTCCATGCTAACATGCGCCTGGGACACGTGTCAGAATCTGAGAAGTTTGACTTTGCTAACGTGTGTTGTGCCACATGTCAACATCACAGCCCATCTGCTAACGTGCGCCATGCCACGTGTCATCATCATATGGTGCCGAAAATCACCATCGCCACGTGTCAGGCACGTCATCGCCATGTCAGCAGAAGACCGAGTCAACTTTGCCACGTCACCGCCACGTCATCATCATCCAATCATAGCGTGCCACGTGTCACAATCCTACGGTGCCGACAATCGCCATCGCCACGTGTCGCCATGTCATTGCCACGTCAGCTCAATCATTCAGCTTTCAGTCGCCTCTGCCACGTGTCACCTTATCACTTTACCCATTGCCACGTGTCGAGCTCTCCGTGTGACACGTCACCAATCACGCGAGCTACACGTCGCGACGCGTCACCACCACCGAGGCCTATAAATTCAGCTCATTCTTCTGATTTCAGATGTATCTTCCTCTCTGAATTCTCTGATGTAAATAAGGAATTTGTATCTAGTTTTCCTTAAATTTCAGTTTTGTAATTAATTTTTAGTTACTTTCTGTAATAATAATTTACTTTCTTTACTTTTTCAGTTTTTACTATTCAGCTATGAGGAGGTAACTTCCCCCTGCTAGGGTGAAAGGTAAAACTTTTATTACTGCTATTTAGATTAATTTCCCTTAATTATAATATATTTACTATTTAAAATTTAACTTAACAAGGATACCGCTATATTGGTCGGTTGGTAATCAATTATAAACTGATTTTAATCTAACTAAGTATGGATACCGCCTGATTGGTCGGTTGGTAATTTACCGCCTATATGGCTGGTTTATGGACAAATATTGATACCGCCTTTATGGCAGGTCAGACTTAATTTGACTTAATCAGGTTACCGCCTATATGGCTAGTTGGTAATGTTATCACAAGTTAATATATTATATTAAAGGAGATATGTAAAATAGTAGTGGTAAAAGTAAATCCTTTAACCCTAGCATTTTATTTTATTGTAATTTTACTTTTCAGTATTTACTTTTCAGCATTTTACTTTATGTCTTTTATTTTTAAGTTTTTACTAGCCTTAGATATGTGTCGTAGCTAAATTAGTTATCTGGGGTTGTGATGAATTTTAATATCACCGGTTTATAATGAGTTATTTTATAGTTTGGGTAATTTAAAGGTTTACTTATTAAGTCTAAGCTTAATGCGTCTTGTTAGCTGACCATTAATAAGATTGATCTGGTAAATCTAAAATAAACTTGACAAATGAATTTTAGGTTTCAGCCTTAGACTTAATAGCCCACGATCTTCCTTGAGGATAGATAACCCTTTAATAGATTTCCTTACAGGATAGACATATATATGTCGGGCGGGGGTAGCCATAATTGGAACTTAAACTTAATGAATCCAGGTAATTTGGTTGACATAGACATATGGTTTAATTGGGTTAAATTGGGTATTTGCATCTGACCATCGACATAGACTTTTGCATAATTTCGTGTTCCAGGTTAGTAAACCGATATATTATACAAACATTAAATAACCACTTCATCTTTAAAATGATATTGGAAGAAATCACAACCCTGGATAGTTTTATAAATTTTAATTTTCCTCAACCTACTTTTGCGCAATTTTATTCACTTGTTTTTAAATTTAAAGTCATCACTCAATCCATCAATCAATCTGTTAGATACTAGTAATCATTTGGCCTCATAAAAATTAATAGCTTAGGTTTTAAGTCTTTGTGGGATCGATATTTTTTATACTACTTGAACGATACGTGCGCTTGCGTTATACGCGTGTGATTTCGCACCGTTCAATTTAACAGATCACTAATCCCGAATGGGATACCTATGCTTTGTACACATAACTGACGGATCCTATATTGACACACACAGGATAGGATATCCTGATAATCAGCCCACACCCAACGAATAGGCGGAGCTGTCATCAAAGTGTGGAGGATATCTCATTTATCCACAGTGGTATCTCAAGTCAAAGAAACACTATGCTACTCAATCTGAGAAGATTCTTATTGACGTAGGTGTACCATCTATTAAGAATCTTCGGTTAGTCGTTTAGTGTTTATCCATTATAAACACCTACATATATGCACGAGTCTCTGAGATTCATGGTTCATTGAGTAATAACCATTGAAAACTAAGATTTCAATATACGACATGTATCAATCTCTATGGGTCTACTTACTTACCAAAATGTAAACATTGACCAGGAACTATTTAAAAATGATACTATTATGATATAATTCAATATCAGTTGCGATGTTTTTACAACTATATCATAACTAATCATCTTAAGGTCTGTTACATCTTTACCATATATGAAATAAGAATATATTGATGAAACTGTTTATTTATTTACAATAAAATATGTACATATGTATTTACAAGGAAATATAATAAAAATTGGCGCGCCGAACACCTAACCCTAACAGTTTCTTGGAGTCTAAGGTGGCACAATCCATCTTTTATATGGAGAAGCATTATTTAGGGGAAGGGTTTGCTCAAGAAAGGTTTGAGATTGAGGGTGGGAGATGATAAGCATGTGTTCATTTACTCCAGCAATTGGATTCCTAGTCCAACCTCTTTTAGGCCTTTCTCCTATCCTGTATTGACTAGGGAGACTAAAGTAGAAACATTAATAGATGATAATCACTGTTGGAATGATGTTTTGATTAATTAGCTTTTTTGGAAGCTGATGCTCAGGCCATTTTGAAGATTCCTCTGCCAAGGCTTTCCCAGGGAGACATTGTTTATTGGCATTATGATAAGAGGGGCATTTACTCAGTCAAGAATGGCTATCATCTGGCGTATGAGATCAAAAACATGTACACATCTTGCAGTTCCTCAAATGCTTCAAGCGTCTGGCAAGGGCCAGCAAAAATAAAGATCTTTCTATGGAGATGTCTGTCAGGTTTATTGCCAACTTCTGATCAACTTACTTCCAAGAGGATTATTACGACTGATACATGTTCAAGGTGTGGCAAAGATAAGGAGACCATTTCCAATGCTATCTTTTTTTGTAAGCTTTCTAGAGATTGCTGGAGATTGTCTAGTTTTGGTAATCTTATTCATGACTTCAAGGGCAGTTCTCTGATGCAATTTTTGGTCTTGTGCTTGGACATGCTAACAAATTCTGAGCTAAGGCAGGTCATTGCTCTGATGTGGTCTATATGGAGTGCTAGGAACAGTCTATTGTTTCAACATTCTGAGTTTGACATTCACTGGATTCTTGCTAGAACTGAAAGTTTATGCTTATCTGCTGAAATCCTAAGGCAGCAAGAGGACCAGCTGCTGCTCAAATACCCCAAGCCCAAAATCAACAAATGGCTCCCACCCCCTTGTAGTTGGTTCAAGGTTAATGTAGATGCTGGGATCAGTTCTGATGGGAAGTGTGCTGGTCTCGGAGCTATCTCCAGGGATCATTTGGGGGTGATAATGCTACGGCCACATAGTTGGTTTCAAAAAAAAAAAAAAAAAATTTGTATTGTAACTTGGTACATCAATTGAATTGGAGTAAAATTCAAATTTAAATTTGAAGATCTTGTATAACTCAAAAGATCTTCTCAGTTAAATTAATGAATTGAAAGTGTGAGATTCTAGACTCTCCTCTTCTGATTCTCTCTTTTTCATCAATCAAATTTTCATGACCTTTTTTTTTTTCATTTGCAAACAACTTACCCATATATGTTACATTTGAATTTTGGAGTGACACTACTATATTCAATTGGAATATATTTTTGTTAATTAAAAAAAAAAAAAAAAAAAAAAAAGAAAACAAAGGAATAGTGTAGTAATAATTAATGTTTTATTTTCATAGTCCCCAAGGGTGTGGCTTGGTGGTGTAGGGTCCAGGATCTCACCTTGAGGTTCTGGGTTCGAATCCAGGGGGTGCATTTCTTGTAAGAGCCTGGGACAGCCGGTGGTTTTACCTGCGCCGCGGCCCAGAATGGGTGGTTTGGTGGCGGGGTTTCCATCGTTTCCAAAAAAAAAAAAAAAAAAAAAAAAAAAAAAAAAAAAAGTTTTATTTTCATATATATTTAATTTCTATTATAAATATTGTAGATATATACATGTACAAGACATTACTGCAGCTAAGCTCCTATACAAAATACAACACACATATTAAGTTGTTACTTGGAGAAAGAAAAAAAATCAAGTCATTTAATCATACTTCCATCCAAGTGATGTTAAAAAATGTGCAATCTTCACCACTATGATCCCCAAAATAGTAACCAAACCAAATTAAATAAAAATCATTTCTCACTACGCGGATCAACGGCATGTATTCTTAAAGTTGTTATGCTATATCCGAAATCATTGTTTAACACGACAATGGTTTCATGCAATGCAACTTTGATCACCATGCCTTGTTAATCTTTACTGACCTATGGTTATGATGATGAGAATTATTGTGAAGCAAGAAAATTTTCTTCAAGACCTTAATAAACACAACAATGATAGGTTTTTTAGCAGCAGAAAAAATTGCACCATTCCCATTTTTTGACAACTTCATTTCCATCATATTATCATTAGCTTCCATCTTTGACACTTCTTCATTGAAACAATCTTCCCACAACATGTCCATTTTGTCATCTTCATCTCCATTATCCTCTTCAGTATTATTGTAGTGTGTCTCTAAATTTGAACAGCTTTTTCTTTGCTTGTAAAATTCTTGCTTTGGTGAATTGTTGCAGCAAGGATAATGATTTGGGGAAGCTGCTGGTGAGAGATGCCACAAAGGAGGAGAATCAATGGAAAGTGGGTGAGATTCTGTGATGATTGGGAAGCTGAAATCTTCTTGAGCAGCAGTACTGGCCATGGCCATGGGCTTTGAGTTTATGATGAAGTTCTTCTAATTGTAAAATAAGAGAGGCAAAAAAAAAGAAGAAAAAAAAGAAAGAAATTGCAAAGTTTTTGGTAGTGGGTGTTTTGGATGATTTAGTTCAACTGCTTCAACAAGTTAAAAAGGCAACTTTTGGATCCTACTTTATTAGGCAGATTAGGCTTCTCTTAGGTGGGCCACCATCCATAAAAAGATCATGATATTAAGATGATCACAAGATGATGAAATACAAAATCATGAGTCATCGGCCTTCTGTCAGATTCTTGTTAACCTGTAAATGAGAGACTTGTGTAGGATTAACCTACAAATAATGTGATACGCTCATTCATCAATATATATATAATATATATATTAAGTTCAAAATTAACCAATAATAATATAGAGAGAAAATTATTAATTAACATATGTCATGTATTCATTAACTGAGTGCATTGACTCTGTCCATATAAGTTTCTCTCCTTGTAAAAGACAGGAATTTAACCAAAGTATGATAAAGGGTTAAATGTATAATAAAGATAGTACTTAGGGTACAAGATTCTTGTTATAAGTTTGTCATGGAGAAACTGTTTTCAACTAATAGTAAGTTAATATTTGACCAACACACTATAAAATAAGCATACGACAAGAATTTAATGGAAGTATAATGATAATAGAATATTAACATTTAAAAATAGTAACACGTATACAAAAAAACTTTTACAATATAATGAAAAATCTGATCAGTCTGTATATATAAATACTAATACATATCTGGTATTTGGAATCTAACCCTCCTAAGACTATGATGGTTAAATTCATGGGAATTTGTATTGTTAGTTTATAAAAATAATGTCAATGGACTCGTAACTCATTACTAACTCGATGCCTGCAGTGAAATTCAATTATCTCTTATCACATTAGACTATCAATAGATTGTAATATATTTTTAAAAAAAGTATGTAGAGATGATGTAAAGAGAATGAATGATAGGTGAAATTTGTTTAGAAGCAATTTATAAATCAAAAGGGGGAGTCAAGGGACAACTCAACTAACGCCGGATTGATAGGTGAAATTTGTTTTTTTATTGCATTTTTTTCCACAATGTGTATTGACTCAAATGCTTTGAAAGAGATTTGCTTTACTTTGATCACTTTATTTAGGCAAACAAGTAAGCGACTTATCCTACGCCAAGTAGGTCAAATTGAGCTACCAATGAGACTTTAAATAATTAAAAAAAAAAAACTTAATTTTTAAAGGTTGAGATTACAATTAAAAAGAAAAATACAATATTTCAATACCAAATATGATTATAACATGTAACGTTACAAATTTGATGTTTCAGATTACAATTCAATATATTTAAAAAGACGTGTGAAAGTGATTTTAGGAACAATCGTCGCCCTAAAATTTGATCTCAAATTAAGATCTCAAATTAAAAAAAATTCAATTTTCGAATGTATAATATGATATTTTTTTAATCATCTATCGGTAAAAACCTCATTTTAGAAACTCGCCTAAAAACCCCAAATTTAAGACAACTTGAGCAACGTGATATTAGTAACATTATATAAAAACTTTATATTCCAACTTTATAATTATAATATTATTGGTTTAATAATGCCATGATGCATCCATGAAGAAGAGAAAGATTGCTTAGAGAAACAAGTCCATCAAGTTAAAAAGAAGAATGGAAAAAAAATCCCTCTCCGAAAATGTTGAATATCAGTTGAATCACAGGGAAGCACTTCCATTTGACAGCAGAACAAGTATCATTATCAATTTCGAAGCCAGAGCAGCCAAAGACCTCTGACAATTTCTTTATAGTTTTGGAAGGTAAAAGTTACACTGTATAAGACACTGCTCAAAATTACAATTTCCGCCGAGAAAGGGGAAGTTAAATTGTATGTATCAACAGCCAACAGTGTCAGTTTTCATTTGAATTACAGAAGTCCTGCTGCCATCTTTGCTCGTCATCTTTCGGAAAAGGTTATGCAGGGACAGCACAATACGCCGAGAATTTCCAGTTCGATGGCAGCAATGCCTCCGTATAAGATATTGAGGATGTGACCGGTAATATACAATCATGACGGGCGTATGTTGTCTTGACGCCTTAGAGGGACAGCTTGGGGATCATAAGCATTCTCGTCTGACTGCTTAGACATGCACATTTGGATAGATGCTGATGAAGATCCTGCAAACAGAGCACAGTGTTACGTACAGTTGATTTTACTCGATATTTGAAGGAAAATCAATGAAAACCCACCATCAACCATATCCTTTGTTTTGTGAAGAAGAAAAGTCCCAGAAAGAATCGTCACAAACCCACACATTTCCGTGACAATTTGAGTCGGATTTTGTCTATCCCAATCCTGTATTAAACAGAAATAAAGTCGGAAAAGTTAGAATTACTAATTTACCAAAAAGGAGTATATTTAATGTGTCTACAACTATAAAGTCGGAAAAGTTATGCTGAGGAAAGAAATCTGAATGGCATGATATGATGCTGAATTAGAAATGATACGACACTCGTTGAACAAAAAAGGAGATTATAAATTATTCAATGAAACAAGTTACCTTAAACATGATTACACTGGCCAGAATGGTTAATGATGTAAACATCACATAATATATAGGTGATACAACAGCCGTGTTGAATGTATCAAGAGCCTGCAAATTTAAAGACAATGTCAAATGTATTTCCCGCAGGAAAACACTTCAAGAAAAACGAGCTTAAATTAACTAACAGAATTGTATTGGTCATACAAATGAAGTAAGGAGGTCAAAGATATCTTTCAGAATCATAGAAAGTAATCATAAGTGACATACTGGTTTCTGAGCAAATAAATTACCATAACAGAACAAGTTAGTTACCGTTATTAATCAGAAATTCAGATCCAAGTATTTAACAAAGCAAAGAGTGATTATTTGCAGAACTATGATTTTAATTTTATTTAGTTTTATCTCACGAAATTCAAATTAGTTCTATCTCAAGTAAGCGAAACATCATAACTCAGCACATAAAAGGGAAAGTAAAATTTGGTCACATTTTAAATTAGTCAAAAAAATAGGAATAAAATCTTAAATCGTAGGATTAAATATAAAATAATTATAAATTAGGTCTATTAATAATACGGGTTAGGCAATATGACTACTTGATAATTTTCTATAGTCTATAGCTAGCTATTTCTAAACTTAAAAATGTTAATGGGATAAAATTACAAAGTAAATTCAATTAATCGAAATAAATTTTATAGAAGTTAGTATTTTTATTTAACCAATATATTTACGCCATATCAATTGATTGTTGAACATATGATAATATCATAAATAAGCTTGATTGCATTTCCATTTTTGTCCACATGTATTAATCATGACACTACCTGTAGGTGCCTAAAAATAGCCTTGTCATTAGGGACACGTGTCGGTGCATAGAGGAATCCTTCTTCAGCAAGCTTCCTTAGTGGAACTGCTGTAAATAGATAAAGGTTTAGTAGACAGGTGACACTTGTCATGGTACAGTTGTACTAGTAGACAGGAGGAGTTGGAAACCAACTCCGGGGATAACAATCCCAGACATAACCTGAGTTCAATTCCGAAGTAATACTACCTCGGAATCTATAAGATCTTCAAACACACCGGGCTAAACCAAAATGAGCTCACTGAGATTCCGATGTAACGTCATTCCGAAGTAATACCACTCCGGAATCATTATACTTCGGAAATGAAAGAACTCCCAAGACTCGCATATAATCTGGTATACACTAACCCCAAACTCAAGAGAGGTTTGTACCCCGGAACATCCAAGAGAACACCGGAAGTATTCCGATCTTAAATATCATAACTTCCAGGATATTCCCGAGTACATCGGAGCATTTCAGAGTACCCAGGAATACCTTAGAAGTCGTGAACATCATGTATATCCCTGCCCAAGATTATGATGTCACAATGTCTCTGCCAAAGATTACATAAAATAATGATCCACTTATTCTAACATGCATAACGACAGGTGTTATGACACCTCATATTCCCGCATGTACTAAGAGAGGTGTACACCATGCAGACAAGTCATCAGTCCATCAATGGACATGTGCATTGACATCTCCACCTAAAATTCTCTATATAAGCCAATAAGCTTCTAAATAGAGGGGTTGGAAAATTGACAATTGTCCAAAAAACAATTAGAAGCATCTTGTATTCTAGAAACCCTAAAAAAGACACAAATATACAAGGAAAAAGATCCTAACCAAAATTAAATATTTGTGCAGGCTCAAATAAAACACATCAGTCATCAGAGCCCAGAATTCAATTAAACTTCGTGAAGATCAAGCCCAACAAGGTAATAAACATTCTTCTTTGACCACTTTTACCACACTACCAAACCTAGTTATTCCATACAACCACCCGCACCATATCATTCCCTTTCTCATATAAACACCTCTTATTAACAATACACTCTCGTCCACAAACTAGGGTTTCTTCAGGCGGCAGGTAGGCACAACTTGAGCTTCAATTGAAAGACAATGGTGAAGGGCAGTCAAGGAAAATGCGTCAGGTCCAACTCCCACTCTCTAATCTCCCATTCCTTTCACTTAATTTTCCTGCCTTCTTGTTGCTGTTATCAGACCTGAACTAGATACCCCACAATCAGAAGACCTTCTCTCTCACCTCATCCCATCGCAAATCCTGTGGACTTTCAGTTTTTTTTTTAAAAAAATTTTGGGTATTGTTCTAAGGATCGGATCGGCGGGTCGCGAGGTTCTGATTTTTCAAGCCATGGCTATTAAAGATATGTATGAAAGAGCAATGACTTGTGTCAGGACTCAAATACAAGTGATAAGGCACATTCCTATTACCATAGGTTTATACCAAGGATCTGCATTTAACCTTTATCATTTTGCTTTAGTGATTGATGCAATTACTAAGGATATCTAAGATGAGGTGCCATGGTATATGTTTTTTGCTGATAGTTTTGGTGGATAAGTCTAAAGAAGGTGTAGAGGCTAAACATGAGATGTAGGGAAAAACCTTAAAAGTTAAAGGCCTCCGAGTAAATAGATTAAAAATTGAACACATGTTGTAAGTTAAAAAAAAGTTGTAGAGGTAATATGGCAAAAATAAGAATCGGTGACCGACCAATCTTAAGAAGCGAGTGCTTCAAGTACTGAGGGTCTATCCTTCAAAAAGATTGGGAAATAGATCAGAATATTACGCTTAGAATTCAATCGGGCTAGATGAAATGGAGATGTGCGTCTGAGGTATTATGCGATCGCAACATTCCTTTAAAACTTAAAGGCAAATTCTATAGGAAAACCATGAGAATCGCAATGTTTTATGGAACAGAAGGTCAAGCAATAAAGCATCAATATGTCCAAAAAATTAAGGGTAATTGAGATGAATGCTTAGATGGGTGTACAGTGGACTGGGAAAGAGAGCTAGAAATGAAGAAATTACGAAGAAAGCGGAAGTAACGCCGATTGAGGAGAAGACGAAAGAAACACGATTAAAATAACTCGGGCATATCCAATGTAAATCGTTAAGTGCTGCAATGAGAAAATGAGAGAAAATAATACAGCCATATATCAAGCGAGGTAAAGGAAGCCCTAACTTGACATGGACATTGTTAAAAATAGGAAAGTATCTTTAAGATTGCTAGGGATATGGTAATTGATTGTATGTAATTATGGGTAGATTTATTTTTCTTTTATAGAGAATACTGAATGTTATATAAAGCCTATTCTTGTATAGTTTAAAATAAGGAAATAAAAAGAGGGTTTCCTCTATTTCTTCATGGTATCAGTAGATTGATCTTAGGGTTTCTTTTCACTTTTTTCCGGCGTCACTGTTCCGGCATCACGCGTCATTATTCACTGTTCACGCTTCACTACTCACGCATCACTGTTCACTCTCCGGCGTCACTACTCACGCATCACTGTTCATTGTCCGGCGTCATTGTTCCGACAACATCCCTGAACTTAGACGACGCCGATCTTTCCGTCTTCCGAGCCACCCTCCTTGCCTCAGTTGCACGCGCTCTCAAGCGCCACAGCCTCTCTCTCTGCGCAACTCACTCCACTCTGTTTTCACTGCCATGGCCGACCCGAGCAGTAATCCTCCTCTCCTCTCCGCCCGTCCGCTTTGGGTAAGTCCGGTGCTCACATTCCTGTTATCTCTAGTAATTGTGTTCTTACATCTGAAAAATTACTTGGCCCTCTGAATTATATGTGTTGGGTTGCCTATGTTGAACTCTGGTTTATGGGACAAGGATGTGAAGACCATTTGACTTCCAATGCCGAGGATATTCTTCCTGAAGAACGACCACTTTGGAAGAAAATAGATGCCCAATTATGTAATTTACTTTGGCTGTTTGGCAGGCTATTGATCCTAAACTTCTGGTTATTTTTAGGCCTTATAAGACCTGCTCCAAATTATGGGGCAAAGCTCGCTCTTTATACACTAATGATATTCAACGTTTCTATCATGTGGTCTCTAACATGTCAGTTTGCATCAGCGAGATATGGATATATCTGAATACATTGGCAGGGTAGAATCTCTTAGAGAGAAGTTCAATTCTCTCCTCCCAATTACTCGGAATTTATCTGATCATGAGTGCCAACAGACCACTTCTTTATGGTCTTAACTCTTCTTGGGATACGGTCCGAGCTTCAGCCAATCCGCGACCAAATATTAGCTAGTGCTACAATTCCCTCTCTAGAGAATGTTTTCTCTCTCCTTCTCCGTGTCTCTTCTTCAGCTATGTTGACTCTCATCCAACTGAGTCTTCCATTTTGGCTGCTTACGGCCATTCCAGAGGCGGTGAGGTAATCCTCGTCATCGGGGTGAGCGTCCGAAGTGTACCTACTATCACAAGGTTGGCCATACTCGGGAGCATTGCTATCAGCTCCATGGCAAACCACCACATCCTCCTATAGCTAAAGTTGCTCAGGTTGATCTTTCCCCGTCCTCGGACTACTCCGACCAGCCCTTTCAGAATGTTACTCTGTCTGCAGCCTCAGTCCTCGCCATTTGCTTCCGTTGCTCATACTGGTAATTTTGTTGCCTGCATCACTCAGTCCTCACCATTGGGCCCATGGGTCCTGGACTCTGGCGCCTCTGATCACATTTCTGGTAATCCAAAACTTTTGTCTTCTTTAACTAGTTCTCATTCTCTTCTTATGGTACTCTTGCTAATGGTTCTAAAATTGTCGCTAAAGCCATTAGACAAGCCTCTCTGTTCCTTCATTGCCTCTGAAATCTGTGCTTTATGTATGGGGTTGATCTTTCAATCTTATTTCTGTTAGTAAACTCACCCATGATCTGAATTGTTCTGTCACCTTTCTTAATCATTTTGTTATTGTACAGGACCAGGGTACGGGACGGATGATTGGTACAGGACGTGAGTCACAAGGCCTTTATCATCTTACGCAATCATTGCTTGCGGTCGCTTGCACCTCCACCGATTCTGTTGATGTTCTCCACAACCGTTTGGGTCACCCCAGTCTCTCTTCCTGAAGCTAGTTCCGCAACTTTCTTGATTATCTTCACTTCCATGTGAGTCGTGTCAACTTGGGAAACATACTCGTGTACGATTTCCCAAGCGAGTCAATAATCGGGTTGCGTCTTCTTTTGAGTTAATTCATTCCGATGTTTGGGGTCCATGTCGTGTTAACTCTGTTGTGGGATTTCGGTATTTTGTGACATTTATTGATGATTACTCTCGAAATACTTGGCTATTTTTAATGAAAGATCGTTATGAGTTATTTCCTATTTTTCGAAAATTTTATGCTGAAATCAGAACTCAATTTGATGTTCCTATTCGTGTATTTCGTAGTGATAATGCTCAGGAGTATTTTTCTGCTCCTTTTACCACCTTTATATCCTCTCTGGGTATTCTACATGAGTCATCTTGTGTCTATACACCCCAACAAAATGGTCTAGCTGAACGTAAAAACCGACATCTCATTGAGACGGCTTGTACCTATTAATCCATAACCATATACCCTTTCGTTTCTGGGGGGTGCAGTTCATACTGCTTGCTATCTCATTAATCGCATGCCTTCTTCTATTTTACAGGACCAAATTCCCCACTCTATCTTATTTCCCAACCAACCTCTCTATTCGGTCCCACTTCGCATATTTAGTTGTGTGTGCTTTGTCCATAATCTAACCCCGGGACAAGATAAACTTTCTGCTAAGTCTACTAAATGCATATTCTTAGGATATTCCCGACTTCAAAAAGGTACCGATGTTATTCTCCAGATAATAACCGCTACTTCATCTCGGCCGACGTCACATTCTTCGAGTCATCACCTTACTTCTCTCCTCATACCCGACTCTTCCCACCCCTTCTGCGATACTGCCTGTTCCATTCCTTCATCCTACACTTGAGACCACTGTTCTAAAACGCGCCGCCTAGGCGGCGTGTTTAGGCTCGACGGCCTATGGTCGCCGCGCCTGGCCCCAAATCGTTGGGGCCAGGCGCTCGCCGGAATGGGCGGCATTTTCTGCCCATTCCAGCAAATTTGACCGCGAAATTCGTCGGTCAACGGCAGACTCAAAATTCAAAATTAAATATGTTTTCCGGTCGGATTTTACACCCTAACCTTAATTTTACAAAACTAACTCTCTAACTCATCAATTTTAAAAATCCCCAATTTGATGCATAAACCCTAATTTTAAAAAACTCTAATTGCTTCAAATTTTGTTAGTTTCTCATCAAATTGACCTTCTATAAATCTTACCCATTGCTCAAACAACATTTCCCTATGATTAATTTATCAAAATCACACCAAATCTTAAACCTAATTATGAAAATTCTCTATTTCCGACTAGTTTCCTAGGCCCTGTGTAGGCGCCCTAGGCGCTGGGTCGCCGCCCGACTAGCGCCTAACGCGTTTTAGAACACTGCTCGAGACTATGTCCCCACCTCGTCCTCTTCAAGTATACCACCGTCGTCCTCGTTCTCTATCTTCCGCCGGCATTGACACTGCAGCCACTGACTCATAACCTATTGTATCATGGACCATCCTGGCCCTCCTGGCCCTATTGCCACCAGTAAAGGTATTTATTTCACTCGTAATCCGCATCCTATTTAACATTTCACAGTTATCATCGTTTATCTGCTCCATATTTTGCTTTTGTCTCCATCTTGTCTTCTATTCCTCTTCCTAGAAATGTCCATGAGGCCTTGTCTGATCCAGGATGGAAACAAGCAATGATGGATGAAATGACTGCTTTACACTCAAGTGGCACTTGGGATTGGTTCTGTTACCCCTTGGAAAATCTACAGTTGGTTGTCGATGGGTTTATGCGGTGAAAGTTGGTCCTGATGGGCAGATTGATCGACTCAAGGCTCGCCCGGTTGCTAAAGGTTATATCCAGATAATTGGTTTGGAATATGGTGACACTTTTTCTCCAGCAGCCAAAATTGCTTCCGTCCGTTTGTCTCTCCATGGCTGCTATGCGTCACTGGCCGCTCTATCAGCTACACATCAAGAATGCATTTCTTCATGGAGACCTCCAGGAGGAAGTCTATATGGAGCAACCACCTGGTTTTTGTTGCTCGGGGGGGAGTATGGTATGGTTTGTCGGCTTCGTCGCTCTCTGTATGGTCTCAAATAGTCTCCTCCTGCTTGGTTTGGGAGATTCAGTAGTCATTCAGAAATTTGGAATGACTCGTAGCGAGGCAGACCACTCATTTTTCTATCGACATTCCAATGGCCAATGCATTTACTTGGTTGTATATGTAGATGATATAGTCATTACTGGAAGTGACCAAAGAGGGCATTCGACAGCTAAAAACACACTTATTTAATCATTTTCAGACTAAGGATTTGGGACTACCAAAATACTTCATTGGCATAGAAGTAGCTCAGTCTCATACTGGTATAGTAATCTCTCAGAAAAATATGCTCTAGACATTCTCAGGAAACTGGCATGTTAGATTGTAAACTTGTTGACACGCCCATGGATCCAAATGTTAAACTTCTACCAAAAGAGGGGGAGCCATTGGAGAACCCTGATGAGTACATGAAACTAGTTGGAGAGCCGCTAAAAGATCATGGACGATACAGACGATTAGTTGAAAAATTGAACTATCTTACAAGTACTCGCCCAGATATCTCATTTGCAGTCAGTGTGTTTAGCCAGTTCCTGCAAACTCCATGTGAGAGTCATTGGGATGTTGTCATACGCATTCTTAGATACATCAAGAAAGTGCTAGGATAAGGATTATTGTATGAAGATAAAGGCAATACAAAGTTGGTTGGATATTCTGATGCAGATTATGTAGGCTCTCCGTCCGAAAGGCGTTCTACTACAGGATATTGTGTTTTAATTGGAGGCAACCTAGTATCCTGGAAAAGTAAGAAACAAACAGTTGTCGCCAGGTCTAGTGCAGAAGCAGAATATCGAGCTATGGCCTTGGCAACATGTGAGTTAGTATGGTTAAAACAGTTGTTATAGGAATTAAAGTTTGGAGGTGGGACACAAATGAAGCTAATTTGTGACAACCAGACAGCTCTACATATAACATCTAACCCTGTGTTTCATGAAAGGACCAAGCACATAGAAGTTGATTGTCACTTTATCAGGGAGAAAATTTTATCTGGATGCATGGTCACTAGCTTTGTCAACTCTAAAGGACAATTAGCGGACATCCTTACTAAGTCTCTTCGCGGTCCTCATATTGAATTTATTTGTAACAAGCTTGGTGAATATGATTTATATACTCCAGTTTGAGGGAGTGTTAGAAATAGAAAATATATTTAAGATTATTAGAGATATGGTATTTGATTGTATGTAATTATGGGTAGTATACATGGCAAACGGGCCGGGTTCGGGCCAGGCTTGGATTTAGGCCCGGGCTGTCATCAAGCCCGGGCCTGATTTTTTAAATATAAAAAATTATAAATATAAAAATTTATTATATAAATATATATATTTTATAAATATAAATATAAAATTATTTATTTTAAGCCTAGGCCGAGCCGGGCCCGGGCTTTTTTGGTTGAGTCCGGCTCAGGCCCGGGCTTTTTTGGTTGAGTCCGGCTCGGGCCCGAGCCGGGCCCTTATTTTGAAGCCCGACCCAGGATTTTTCACCCCGGGCCGGGCCAAAGCTCGGGTGGGCCGGGGCTTTTTTGCCACCCTTTATGGGTAGATTTATTTTCTTTTTATAGAGAAGACTGAAAGCTATATAAAGTATATTCTTGTATAGTTTAAAACAAGAAAATAAAAAGAGGGTTTCCTCTATTTCTTCAAACATGAACCATAAAAATAGACATAGGTTTTATGGAACTTGATGAAATAATGATCTCAAATAAAGCATAATGACATCAAAAAATCCATGTAGCCGATCCCACTTAGTGGAAAAATGCTTGGTTGGTTTGGTTTGGTTTGGTTTATCTTTAATGAGAAGTCCAAAGAAACCACCACTACAAAACTTCACTCTTGAATGAACTATTAAAATGCATAGCATCCACAGTATTTGATATTGACCAACTTGAGGTGGTGTCAAATATCCCTCGGACAATAAAGAACTCTATCCTCTAGTATATGGCACTTTAATGTAAAAGTTCCAGCTTATTGAATAGAGGCATTGAGTGGACTACCATGAACAATGAAAGATAACTTCTAAAATTTTAATGCAAAGATATTGTTTTAGATCCTTGATATCACAAATTTATTGACTGCAAACTTTTGTGACGCCCCAGTGCACATAACAGATTCACACAAAAGGAGATGTATTAAGGACAACATGAACTCATGCACCATGAAACATTCAAATCTATTCTCGTGTAAGCACAACCTATAATTTGACAACATTGACAAGATTCAACAGAAAGTAAGTGATCAAAGATGAGATTGTATTAGTTCAAATTTCAGATTATTTCAAAAAGCACCAAAAATATTAATTACCTTGTTCAAATAGTTCATTTGAGTAACTACACATACAAGCACAACCATGGTAAATACCCATGTCTGAGGATATATTAACTGATTCATTCCTTCAAATGTCAACTTTAGAGCAATTCCAAGAGCTTTAACACTCATAACCTGTTAAGAGTAATTGATAGGATAGTGTTACGTCAACAGATTAATAAATAATAATAGCAATTTGATATAGAAAAATATAAAAGCAGATCGCTCACTGTGTTACAGCTGAAAACTTACCGACAGTGAGCCCACAAGTGAACAAACCCCAATGTAGACCATTACATGTGACTGCCCATACTCTGGTATGAACTGAACGATGAGTACAAAAACTGCAACTAGAACCAAAGCTGCATACAGAAGAAAAGCTGCAGGAGACAAGCAATATCACGTTATTTTTTCACTATCGTCAATGCAGAAAAAAAGATGAAGATTATTAAGATTATTAGGATTTTACAAATATTATTAATTAAGTCATGTGCTTAAGCAATATTTTATTTCATGAAGTAGTTTTCTTAGTTGAGTAGATTTTATATTTCATTAAATTTCCTATGTAAGAGAGATTTCAATATTAATTCATAGTAGGATCAACCTGGCCCTGTTGCAAGATCCCAAACTTCCGCGACAGATTCAATCTCACGTTCTTGAGGAGCATGTAGAACAATTGTCGTTGAACCAACAACACATAGAGCACAACCAAGCATTCCAAAAATATGTAATTTCTCCCTTAAGATTATATGTGCAAGAGCAGCACTGCTAGCATATCTAGAAGTTAGCACTCAACATCATATAAATTAGATATAATATGATATATGGAAGCCTTTATCTTGCCTGATAATGATACTGAGTGCACCTAGAGGAGTGACCAGAATAGCAGGTGCAAATGCATAAGCAGCAAAATTTGCAACCTCCCCAACAATCACTGCCACATAATAGTTTCTGTCAGAGTCCAATTTTCCAACTTAAAAGTTATTCATTTCAATTTCAAATCATCTTAGGAATAGAAGAGCAATATTTACTACAAAATGATCATTATATATATTTTTCAGATATAGAAAATGACAATGAAAAAGTTATAGTATGCTCGAAAGTAAGCTGCACCCCATGCCCATCTACACATGATCAGATATCGGTTACCATTGTTTATAGGTCATTTAACTAAATTTCACTTGGTTATTTAGCAATCACAAAAGTACTTGGGAACAAGTGAAAGTACAGGAATAAGGCTCCATTTGGTATTGTTGTTTAGCAGCTGTGCTTCCAAAGCAAAGTTGCTAAGCTGATTTTAAGGCACAGCTATTTGATGCAAACTATATTACACATTAATTTACCTTACCCAACTTCAAAAGCAATGATTACCAAAAACTCAAGCTGTAGCTTCAAAGCCACAGCATCAGAATTCCAACGAAGCCTAGGAACTGCCCAAAAAACTTGGGCCGCTAAAGTTGATTCCAAAGTAGATGAAAGACCATATACATCTGCATACATATACATACATAAACAGGTACGTGCAGATATACTACACGAATGGAACATGAACATCTCTTTTTAGTCTTTGTTCCAACTCTACCTCCTATTACAGCACAGGAGAAAAAGCCATAGAAGTCTGAGGTAAACTTCGTAAAGAAGAGGGAAAAAAATACACTTTGAATAAACTTACTTAATGCTTAAGATTCACAAAACAAATTGGAAAACATTTTTTCCCTTTCGTGTATTTCTCAATTCTATTAAAAGCATATTTAGCAACCACACTAGCTCATAAAGATAGGTAACAATGTAATTCTAAAGGAACTAGAAAGTAAAAACCAAGCAAACTCACTTGCTATCATGCCTATCCACCAAAGTGGCTCATATAGATAAGAATAACCTCCAACACCTGCAACGAACAGCCAGCATTTTTAAAACAAAAATGCTTATACAAAACAAAATTTTGAACATAAATTAAAGTATCAAACAACCACGGAACCACCTAGTACTTTGAATGCAGCACCAAACATCTACACCACCGAACTAAGAGTCAAACAAACACCTTTCTTAACTCATATGGAACCAAAACCAAAAGCTCATAATTCCTAACATATTATTAACAAAAACTATAATATTAATACAAAACCACCTGAATTTGAACAGCAGCATCGATTCTGCCCAAATGCCAACAATTCAACACTGTTTTAGTCCAAAAAGAAGTCGCATGCCAAGAACTCAACACATCATACACTCTAAGAAGAATCCCGATCACAAATCAACTAAAACCACCTAAAATAAAATCAATATACCCATTGCCACACTATAAAATACTCAAATCTCCACCACAATTCAATCCAATTCATACACAAAAGCACTAAACCTCTACACAACCAAAACAAAACTGAAATCAGCACAACAAAATTCTAACAAATAAAACCTGCAAGCATTTATTCAGCAAAAATCAACCAAAAAAATAAACATTTTGGACAAGAAATGGAGATTTTACCTGCCCTAACACCAGAAGAGCCAGCTTTTTTCAAGCCCTTCTTTTTAATAATGAAGCTGGCACCAATGAAGATGCTTGAAGACAAAGCCAATACCAAACCCTTCATATTATCAGATGACATTCCTCCGTAAGAATCCCGCCAGTTACCCACGGAAGATTCCTCCATTTTTGTTCAGTAACCCCCACCAAAATCAATTCTTTTCTTTTCTTCAACTCATAAAAATCACAGCTTTTTACATTCAATATCAATTTCATCCATGGAAACAAAAACAAAAATTTTAAAAAAAAAAAAAAAACCCAAAAAGATTCTTGATTAAGATCGTGATCTGAGAGAGACCCAGTTAGAAGAGAGACAAAAGGTGACCTTTTATTATGGCAGATCGTGAAACGCAGAGACGAAAGGGACTGAGGGATTCAATTCAACTGATTACTATATATTTGTCTTATTTTGTTTTTGGTTTTAGATTATGAACTTTTTTTTCAATTGCTAAGAAGGAAGTTATATCATTTAATACATTTTATTCTATGGCAATAAATTAATACTGTAATTTTTTAACAACAAAAATTAGAAGGTAAAACTAGACCCGACCAAGGTTTCGGTTCCGGTTCCGGAATCGGAACTGAAATCGAAACCTGACCAATTCGATTAGG